>VZQC01010310.1:787143-844310 GCA_009823505.1 Rhizomys pruinosus
ATATATATATATATATATATATATATATATATATACATCTGATAGAGGAATAATACCAAGATTATACAGAGAACTCAAAAAACTAAGCATCAAAAAAGAAAAGAAAGGAAAAAGAAAAAAAATCTAATTAAAAGGTGAAGCAAGGACCTGAACAGGAAGTTATGGCTGAGAAATAATTTTTAAAGGGTTCAACATCTTTACTCATCAGGGAACTACAGATAAACACTTTGAGATTTCATCTTGAATCACTCAGAATGTTAAAATCCCCCACCCCTTAGAAAACAACAAATGCAAGAATGTGGAGAAAGGGGAATCAATCCCTAACCATCACTGTTGGAAGTGTAAATGGTGCTGCCACTATGGAAATTAGTGTGGAGATTCCTCACAAAGCACAAAATTGATCTACCATGTGATACCGCCATACCAGTCTTGGGCATATACCCAAAGGACTCTACATCCTACTGGAGAAATACCTATTCATCCATGTTCATTGTTGCTCTTTTCATAATAGACAGAAATTGAAACAACCTATGTGTCCATCAGCTGGGGAATTGTGGCACATATATACAGGGGAATATTATTCAGGATCTAAGAAGAAAAATTATGAAATTTGTGGGTAAACGGATGAAGCCAAAATTCAGAGAAGTCAAGAAAATCACAAGCCATGGATTGGGGTCGGGGGAGAAAGTTTCCTGCAAGGGATAGTAAATAGTGATATGAAGGGGGAAAGAAGAACATTAGATAGGAAGGATTAAACTGGAAGGAGAATGTCAGTGTAGGACAGAAAGAGTATGGGGAGGGATAGGTAACACTAAAGGACTTTAGAAAACGCCATATGGAAACCGACTTCTACAGAAGCTTTTTAAAGTATATGCATTTACAATATAAAAAGAGATTAAAAGGAGATTCTCTTTAACAGGGGGACATCGCCCCTTACAGACATCATAAGCTAACAACAGCAAACCACCACAAAACCTCTGTGCCAGAAATAGACTTCTCTAGAAGCTGTTGACTGATGATCAGTTACTCTTATGAACATACAGCTACAGTAAAAGCATGTAAACTCAAACCAGAGAAAACCCCAGAACAGATATGAGAAAGTGGGTAAGAAACTCCAAACCAACCTAAGGCAATTGTGGCAACTGACGGCTACTGGGACGACAGAGTCAGTCTCTTTCAAGGATGAGACTCTTGGTAGGCTACCCAGGCAACAGTAGATGGATCCACAGTGAAGGACATTTGAGGACAGTAATTAGACTCTGTAGGCCTTGTTTGTGTTTTTTTTTTTTTTAATTTTTTTTTATTTATTTCTGTATGTGTATGAATGTACTGTCTGCATGCAAGTCTGTGCACCCGTGTCGTGCAACGCCGCGGAGGTCAGAAGAGGGTCTCGGATTCCCCTGGAACTGGAGTTCTCCTGGAATTGGAGCTTCAGACGGTTCTCAGCCGCCATGTGGGTGCTGGGGATCGAACCCGGGTCCTCTGTAAGAGCGGTCGGCGCTCTTAACCGCTAGGCCATCTCTCAATGGGGGGGTTATGGATAGGGAGGGGATCTAAATACCATTCAATTATAGTGTACGTAAATCATAAAAATTCAATAAAAATTAGTTAAAAAAAAAAAGAAAAAGTGGGGAAAAAGTACTTTATAAAGTCCCAGAGTTTCATTCACAGGATTCTGAAAAATGAAGAGGAACAAGAGCCAGGAATGGAAGTTAATGGATGGCTTCATTTTTTTAAATTTTATTTATTTTTTATGTGTATGAATGTACTGTCTGCATGTAGGTTTGTGCACGCATGTCGTGCAATGCCATGGAGGTCAGAAGATGGTGTCAGATTCCCGTGCAACTGGAGTTAAAGATGGTTCTCAGCCGCCATATGGGTGCTGGGGATCGAACCCGGGTCCTCTGCAAGAGCAGTCGGTGCTCTTAACCGCTAGGCCATCTCTCCAGCCGAGATGGCTTCATTTTAATTTAGAAAGACATATGTGTTTCCTGGTAAATATTTAATTCCAGAAAACATCCTGTAATTTGACCTATAAATGCTTTTAGTGGATCATTCTAATTAGATCGACCTTGATCTAAATAGCTTTCTTTGGACAAAGCTTGATAACCTATTATTGGATATTTAAGCCACATGATTGGTACTACAGAGAAGGCATCCAGTCAGGCACAGCCATGGTTTATGACCTATCATCCCGCCACCTTGCACCCTTCCTTCCATTTTATAGACACACTATCTGAGAGAAGACACAAGGCTTTTTTATTACAATTTTCTTTCAAGAGCTTGAACCATCTGTCAAAGTAAAGAAAATAGTCCTCTTTCAGATATTATCTATTTTCCCTGGATGTGGATAGTTTTGCTTTGAAAAGGTACCCATAAAACTATACTACAAAACATTGTAATTCAGCGAGTTAAAAAAAAGTTACAGTGCTAATTTTTACTGGGTAAAAAGATTCTATCTAGGAAAACAAACGTGCAGGGCTGGAGAGATACCTGAGTGTTTAAGAGCACTGGCTGCTCTTGCAGAGTACCTGGGTTTTGTCCTATCACCCACATGGCAGGGTAAAATAAATGAAGGAAGGAAGGAAGGAAGGAAGGAAGGAAGGAAGGAAGGAAGGAAGGAAGGAAGGAAGGAAGGAAGGAAGGAAGGAAGGAAGGAAGGAGAAAGAANAAAGAAAGAAAGAAAGAAAGAAAGAAAGAAAGAAAGAAAGAAAGAAAGAAAGAAAGAAAGAAAGAAAGAAAGAAAGAAAGAAAGAAAGAAAGAAACTGTCTGCGACTCCAGTTCCAAGGGATCTGACACCCTCTTCTGACATCTGTGGGTATTGCAGGAAACAGGTGTGCTTATGTACATGCAGGCAATACACTCATACCCATAAAATAAAGTAAAAATAACAAATAAAAGAAAAAAGAAACTTGCCTGATTAAATTCAAATACATACTTGAGGATAAAAATCGCATGTTTTTAGAAGGCAGTAATACATAAATGGTTCGTACACGTAACCTAGTTGTTAACTGTCCTTCCTGATTGAGCTTCCTCGCCACAAAAAAAAAAAAAAAAAAAAAAAGAAAGAGGCATGAACACCAATTTAACAAAGTCTGTAGTCTGTTAACAGACAGGAATTCCCATTGTCCTTTTTACATACTGCCCTGGATTGTTTTTCCTATGAATTACTGACAAATTGTATTGTCTATCTAAAGGAAGCACCACATTAAATTTCTGATGGAGTGTTATAAAATACGTGATCTTAGCGAAGAGATGCTCTGAGGAGACATATGTAGCAGACAGAGTGGAAGAATATTTCCTGCAGAGCACTAGTTAGTAACAGTGTCAAAGAAATCTACCCAGAAATTTTCCAATTACACAAGAGCCAAAGTTTCTAAATAACAGAAAGTGGAAACACCTGTATCAGCAGACATATTGATCAGAATGTATGAGCAAAGGCGGAGAAGTCAAGACTTTAACTCCAATTAGGATTAACTTTTGTGCTTTTACCTTTAGCTTCAGATTCCTTGCTTTTGAAATAAAAAGGCCAAGAAAACAACGTCCAAGGCTCATTTTGCTTTAACATGTGAGTGGGATTGGTCATTTGGAGAGCTGAACAGGGGAGATAAAATAATCCTGCCATTTACATTCGTTTATGTACTGTGAATTATGTACAGGATTCAGTCTTTACCTACTACTTTCCAAATACTGCTGGCCTGAACTCACTATGTAGACCAGGCTGGCCTTGAACTCACAGAGATCCATCTGACTCTGACTCCCAAGTGCTGGGATTAAAGGCGTGTGCCACCACATCTGTTGCATCTTTCTTCTTAATTCTAAATTTTTACATTGATAAAATGTATTATACAGGAATAAATAGAGACAGACTTGAGGTAAGTCTGAGCTTGGACACTGTGACAATTTCCTCATCTGTACAATGAAGATGATATTACTGATCTCATGTAATATTGAGAAAATTGCTGTATGTAAAGGAAATGCAAATTGTACATATGATGGGGTGTAAAGGTAGAAGTCACAGAAATACTAGGGAGTCATGAAATTTTTACAGCTGTCAATAACAGACAGGAATACAAATAATGATTTTTGCCAAAACCTCCTAGTTAAACTCCACCAGGACTCAAGACCCAGAGGTACTGACATAAAGGAAACAGCTTGTCTCATCCTCCCATTTACAAATGGACAAAGAGAGACACTCAAAAACTTGTTATGAGATAAAAAAATATTAAATGTACAGAGACATCAGCATAAGCTACTACATTGCTAGCTATGTCACGAATTAAAAATAATACTTTACTGATTGAGAATGTCTTGAGAATGTCATTCAGTCTTTTTATCATATTCAGAACCGTCGCCCACTGACCTGAACTTCATGGCCCCTACTGACTCACCACCTGAATTTCATATCCTCCTCCATTCTTGAAATCTGTGTTAGCTAGAATATATTTTTAAAACCCATGAACTTCATGCTATGAGAAAACTTTTGATGAGGTAATGGTATACTGATTTTTTCCATTCCTTCAGTATTTGACAAGTTATCAGGAATACCAACTAATAAATATAGAAATTTTCAATAGCAGGAAAATTTTCTAAAACTGTAATATTTATATCAATCATGATGGATCATTGTTAGAATTCTTTCTAGGCATCCAATAATTAATAGTGTAAGTTATATTACTATACTAACAATATATGAGAGTAAATCTACTACAAAAAGTAAAATAAAAGAGTAAACTTTATTAAACAATAAAACATTCTAAAGAAAAATATTCAAATAAAAACAAAAATAATGAAATATAACAACAAACAATGCATTGAAATTATTTCATGAGAAGCTGAGCATGTTGGCATAGGCCTTTAACACAAGAATTCAGGAGGCTGAGACAAGTGGATCTCTATGAGATTGAGGCCAGCCTAGTCTACTTAGTGAGTTCCAGGCCAGCTGGGGCTACAGAGAGACCCTGTTTCAAAAAGATGAAAAAAAATTGACTGAACTTTATAGATTTCTCCTTATAAAAACATCATGCCGGGCTGGAGAGATGGCCTAGCGGTTAAGAGCGCCGACCGCTCTTACAGAGGACCCGGGTTCGATCCCCAGCACCCACATGGCGGCTGAGAACCGTCTGAAGCTCCAATTCCAGGAGAACTCCAGTTCCAGGGGAATCCGAGACCCTCTTCTGAACTCCGCGGCGTTGCGCGACACGGGTGCACAGACTTGCATGCAGACAGTACATTCATACACATACAGAAATAAATAAAGTTAATAAAAAAAAATTAAAAAAAAAAAACATCATGCCATCTTTACCGCTGCATAGAACTCCCAAGATTTTCTGATAAACAGATAGAATTTGAAGGCATTATGCTAAGTGAAGTAACACAGTCCCAGAAAAAAAAAAAAAAAGGCGAATGGTTTCCCTCATTTGTGGATGCTAATACCAAATCCCCAGGTGGCAGGCAAACTGAGCAACTTTATTATTATATTTCATTGTATCTGAAAGCAACTGTGCTATTCCAATGCGAATCTCTTAATGGGCTCTAGAATTTTCCTACCACTTGTAGTCATACATTGTAATTACCATATATGGATGGAAAATATGTATTCATATTCTAAAGAATGTAAAGTTACACATCTTTTTACCTGCATGCAACTTTACTATTAAAGTGTGAATCTCTAAATGTGTTTAGGAATCAACCTATAGTTTATTTTCAGAATTTGTAATTTTGATTTAGGTGTGGAGTGTATATATGCAAATTTTGGAATAATATAAAAATTTTTTAAAAGTTTTAAAGAAAAAAATCATGCCTCAGCAAGGCCACTAGGTGGCAGTGGAAGATAATGACTTCTACATATAGCTATGATGAGCTATTTTTCTCAAACCCTGGATTTTTAAAAGGGGGATATTCCTTAAATTGTTTTACAGAATGCACATTTAGATTGGCCTCAGATTATATATAATATTATTTTACGTTTTGATTTATTTTTATTTTTTTCTAAAGTAAACTATTTTACAAATCTCTAAAACTCAAAGATTGGGATTAGGGGAAAGGTCATATTGCATACTAAATACAGGCTATTAGGAAAATGAGACTCTGTTAAATATAGAAATAAATCTCGAAGTTGGCTATAAAATTATATAAATGCTAGACAGGTATCTTGTTAGCTAAAACATGTTTTAATACTAAGGTATAGATTATTCTTATTTCTTAAGAGTAACACAGAGGCAGGCAGATCTCTGTGAGTTCAAGGCCAGCCTGGTCTACATATCGAAATACCAGGACAGCTGGGGCTACGGGGAGACCCTGTCTACAAACAAACAAACAAACAAACAGAGTAACACATGTGTGAAACTGCTAAAATTAGTGGGAAATTTATATAATACTTGGAGTTATTTCTACTTGACCATTCTACACTGACCACACATCAAACTGAAAATTATTATAATTTTACTTTTGAATGTTGCTTTGTATTTTTCCCCTTTAGAGACATCATATTAGGATAGTGAGCAGCTCCACAAATATTTTATACAGTGCATTACAGTGAGATTTCACCAGGTTTGATGGTTAGTTTTAATATCAACTTGACGCACATAGAATCTCCTGGGAAGAGAGTCTCAGAAGGGATCATCTAGGGCTGGAGAGATGGCCTAGCGGTTAAGAGCGCCGACCGCTCTTACAGAGGACCCGGGTTCGATCCCCAGCACCCACATGGCGGCCGAGAACCGTCTAAAACTCCAATTCCAGGAGAACTCCAGTTCCAGGGGAATCCGAGACCCTCTTCTGACCTCCGCGGCGTTGCACGACACGGGTGCACAGACTTGCATGCAGACAGTACATTCATACACATACAATAAATAAATAAAATTAATAAAAAAAAAAAAAGAAGGGATCATCTAGATCACTGGGCCTGTGGGCAGGTCTTTAGATTTTATTGATTAGAGTAGTTGATATAGGAAAACCCAGTCTACTGTGGGTGGCACTACACACTGGACAGCCCATCCTGGACAGTATGAGCATAGAGATGGGGCTGAGCATTAGTAAGCATGCATATATTTATTCTCTGTTTGCTCTGATGTGGGGATGTGATTAGCTGCTTTGAGTTCCTCCTTTCACTATAGCCTTGCATTGAAAGCTAAAATAAACCTTTGGAGTGTAATCTATGGACTATAAGCTTTTATCTTATGGACTGTAACCCTTGGACTGTAACGTAAGGACCGTAACATGAGGACTGCAAATCTTGGACTGCTTAGTAACTTAGTAACTGCTTGTAACCTTGCACTGAAAGGTAAAATAAACCTTTTCTCCTCTTAAGTTTCCTTTTGTCAGTGTGTTTTATCACAACAATTGACATGAAACTCATACACTGACTAACCTTATAACTTCCTGTGATTCTAATAATAAACCACATCCACATATAGACTACAAAAGAACCCTGAACTCTGTTATAAAAAAGAGCAAAGTTTAACGTCAAGCAAGTATGGAATTTTCATGAAACCCATTACTTTGTATGCTAACTTAGAAATTACTATAAAATAAAGATAATTTAAAAATAAAAAAAGAAAAGCACAACCATCATTTGCTGACCTGTGGAATGTGTGGCCTGAAAGCCTTTCCTTTGAACAGACGCATCAGAAACAAAACGAACAAACATTTTATTCCCTGTAGCCACAAGGGGATCTGGTATCTTGCTGCCACATAGTCGTCCAAGGATTGGAGACTTTTCTGATTCTCCGTCAAATACTTCTAAGTGATCGTACGCACATTCTTGATGTAGCTCAACCTCAAACTCACTGAAGGCCTGTTCAAGAAAAGAAAACCTTTTAAACATTCACAAAGAATTCAAAAAGAGAGTTCTTTGGGCAAAGAAATGACTTGTCAATAAAATATGTTCAGGGCACATACAGTCCAGAGAGCACATTATTGAAAGGCATGTGAAAACTCCAGGATGTGTGGCCTCTAGTAAAAGCAGAATGTAATAAACAGTGCATGGACTCCATTTCTACTATTGTTTAGGGCTTTGATATCCTTCAGTGTCCCATGTGTTACAGGCTGGGTCCCAGAGCGACTCCAATGAGAACTCATAGAGTTTCTAAGAGGTGCTACCAACAGGAGGCCTTGGGGCCCTTGGGAGCATGCTCCTTCCTTCAGCCCCTCCTCCCAGACTCGTCCTGGTCACAGAATGAAGAGTGTTCCCTGTCTCTTGCACTCCTACAATAAAGATCTAGGTTGTCCCAAGCCAAAACAATGCAGTCCATCAGCCATAGTCATGTGCTTCAGTAAGCATGAGCCACACCAAACTTTTTCTCATGTTAAGTTGCTTATTTCAAGTATTTTGTTATAGTATGGAAAACTACCTCATGATGTAAAATTATAATCAGGCCATTGCAGCATCTCCAACTATTGTAATTTAGAATTTGGACTGTGATAATAAAGCCATAGTCAGGATACATTTGCTACCTCTGAGAACTTATTTGAATTTTTAAAGCAAGCATATTAAAATTGTTTTCTTCTGATTTTAATTATCATGAAGTTAGTGAATATCACTTTATCAAATAAAACTGAGAAGACGCTTCATAAGGCAGCCATTATATTTTCAAAATTTAAATGTACTTTAGTCATAACAGAGTAACTAAAAGGCGATTTTTACTATGTATTTTTAATTGAGTTTTACAAACCATAGCACTCTAAAGTGCTAATATGAATGTTCTGTTAAGATAGGGTTTTGTCAATTTACTTTTCATATGGATGGGTATTTTGTTTCACTCTTTGGCACATTGGCAAGTTTTCCATGTTTGGTTTAGTATAGTAAATACAAAATCATGGAAGGGAAAGGGAGTGGGGGGGTGGGAAGGCTTGGAGTTGGACAGGATGTAAAGGCATATTAATGTATGAAGTTCTCAAATTTTTTTAAATTTAATTTTTATTCAAAAATTTTATTTATTACTTATTTTTTATTTTATGAGTATTTTGCCTGCATGTGTATAAGTTTGCTCAGGCATGCAATGCTCAGAACTATCAGGAGATGGCATTGGATCCCTTGCAATTGGAGTTATGGACAGCTGTTTGCCACCATGTATGTGCTGGGAACTGAACTCGCACCCTCTGTATGAGTAGTCAGTGCATTTAATCACTGAGCCACCCATCTCTCCAGCTCCCTCTGAAGAATGTTTTATGTATGGGTTTTATCAAATTTAACATTAAAATTGATTAAATATGCAGCACGTTAAAATCAGCAAGGACTACTTAATTGAGACTTGCTGAACATAACATTGTCCAAACATTTAGAAACTTCTTGTTCCCACAAATCACAGATGATTTACATTAGCCAATTTTCTATTATTTTATCCATCAAATTGTCACACATTTAAAGAAATAATCCATTATTCTTATTAAAGTCTCTTAAGCAAAGCTGAAAATTATGAAGAAATTCAAAGTATGCACATAATTCATTGTAGTATAGTGTATTTGTACATGATTTTTGCATACATGTTTTCTCTAAGGTGATATTGGAAGTGATAATAAATGTCAATTTAATTGAAAACATACCAAAAAAGTGACCTTATTTCAGTGTTAACCCACTTACATATTCCACTTGAAACCATATGCTATCACTTTAAGATTTGGAAGAGAAAAAATAAGAAACAATTTATATTAAGTAAGGTGAAGACTATGGCTTTATACTTTCCAAGGAACCGAAATATCATGTGTTGCTACTGGTTTCCTTACAGTGCACAAATGCAGTAAAATTTATAAATTATCATCATTGTGAAGACTTTTGGGGTATCATATATCAATATTCACTGGCATTTAACATAAGGTACTATGTCAAGTGCATATGCATTTAATACGCATGCAATATTCTTGGGTAAGCATTATCTTTGGTTTTCAGATGAAGAAATCATGCCTTTAAATGTCTTCCTCAAGATAAATTACTATGACTTCTAACTTTGCAAGAGAAAAAAGTGAAAAAAGCAATTTACATTAAGTAGGAAGTAGGAGAAAAAAATGGAGTTATTTAAAAGATCAAGATGAGAAAATGGCTGATCTCTCTATATGCCACCCAACCACATTCTGCTTGAAAAGATAAGTAGAAATGTGGTATCAGTAAGCACAAGACATTATTCATGATCATTACTATTAAAGACCAATGCTCACTGCATTCATCTAAAGGCACTAGCAAAGACACACACACACACACACACACACATACACACACACACACACACACACACACACACACAAAGCCTGACTATGGTGCAAAGAATATCACCACGATATAAACAGTGTATTAAAATATATTAAACAAGAAGACATCAGCACAAGTTATTTATCATGAAGCCTGGAGGGAAAGCAGACAGCCAGTGAAGGAGCTCAGGCTCTGCATTAGATTTTAAAGCTCTATAATCTAGTGTTGGATTTGCAATAAAGTAGATACGGTGTGTGGGTTTCAAAGTGGGTGCCTGGATGCTTGAACAACATCTGTCAATTCATCTTCTTAACCACCATCTCAGGTCTATGAACCATATCTCTACAGACAACCTGATACACAAAAATGCTGTTTGTGTGGTCAATCAAAACTCCTCATTCCATGCCTCTTACCTGACATTATTCAATCAGCTTATTAAATTGTGCACATTCTTAATATCAGTGCGGAACTGGTAAGAAATCACTAAGAGGAAACTAGCTCAACTAATCAGAGTCATTCACCAAATAGGAAACCAAGCCTCTGAATTACAAGAACGATGTTACTGAAGAGAATAAAGACTTTGTTTCAGCAAAACAGTATCTGAAAACCATTTCATATCAAATAATTATCTCTTCTCATTATGACCAGCAGTTGTTATCTGTAAGTAGAACTTGCATGGGAATCTCCCATGAGGAAGAGAACATGCTAATGAATAGAGTTCCAGAAGTAATGGCTACAAGTGGGTCAGAATATACAGACCACATGTGTTCAGTCCATTCACTACTCCATTGAAAACTAAGTGAATGAGATAAGTGACTATTTCACCCTCTAATGAAATACAGGAAATCTGGAGTAAATAACATCTGTTTGACAGAATGAAGCAATACTGTACAAAGTGGCATTGAGCTGGCAGGCTGTGGGCCATTCCCACACCTGGTCTGGAGCCAAGTGGCTGCAACTTTCCATCAGACTACGAATGAAATGAGATGGAATCTACAGGAATTAAATCAGTCGAAGGCTCCAAAGCTGGCATATACTTATGGGATTCAAACTGCTCTCATTCATTAAGATATTAAAGAAGTTTCCTCTTAAAATAAGTAGCAGCTTGTTTGAGAAACCTCAGAGACTGAGTAGTCTCCTAGAAGCCAACCTTCTAGAAAGTTCCACACACTGTCAGTGAAAAGTGGAACAATCCCATGTAGATATCAAGGAAGTCTGACTGTGATGCCATAAAGATACCACATATATTAGTATTCTTAATAGAATGACAGTCTCAATGGAAAAAATTAGGCCATAGAAAGTTGTAGGAAGAGCAACACAGGGGAAATAAAAAAGGAAAGGAAAAATCCTTTAAAATACATTTTAGAAGGGTTACAGAGATGGCTCAGTGGTTAAGAGCACTAGCTGCCCTTGGACAGGACTCAGTTTCAATTCTTAGCACCCACATGGTAGCTAACAACCATTCTATCCTCAGTTCCAGGGCATGTGATGGCCATTCTGAACTCTGCAGGCATTACATGACATGGCCATACTTACATACATCTGGACAATACACACATACACATAAAATGAAATATTAAATAAAATTAAAAAATACATTTTAGAATTCTAATGATAAGCTATGCACTATGGTTTGAATCACATATGTCACCCACAGTCGTGACTGAAATGTTTTTTACCAAATGGTCTTGCTATTTTGGGGAGACACTGGATCATTTAGTAGGTGGGGCCTGCCTGAAAGAATAGGTCCCTGGGAATGGGCCTTTAGATGTTAAATCAACCCCTGGTCTCTGCCCTGCTGATTCTTTGTCTACAATGACATGAGCAGCCTCCACTCAATGCTTCCAGTGACCTGAGTTGTTCCACCAAGCCTTCCCCACAGTTGTCAGAAACCTCTGACATCTTGAGCCAAAATATATTCTTCTTCCATTCAAGTCATTTATTTAGGTAGTTTGTCACAGTGATACAAAAATAACTAATAAATTGGATGCACAGTTTATTCTTCTGTGACTCATTCTGAACAATGAATAAGGACAGGACAATCAATACTATTTTATGCTTTTAGTTTTTATTTTTATTTTATTTCATATTTTCTGTACTGAAGATTTAACCTTGGGCCTCACATGTACTAAGTAACTGTTTTATCATTTAGATAAATCCCAGGACCCTAAATTTTTTTCTTAAACATTCACACAAAAGCTTTATAAGGAATTTGATGTGAAAAACTCTAAAGCATACCCATGCAATGATTATATTTCTGTCCTTTTGGATGGTAGTAATCTAGGTTTTAGAAAAACTATAAACAAAAAACAGTAAATAATCACATTAACACTACTCACAAAGGCTAATAATGCATTTCTCCTAAGGCAAGTGATATAGTAAGGAGTCCAATTCAAAAGAAATAAAACTGAGTACTTGTAACCTTGTAAGTAATAACTGTGTTTCTGGAAGATCCTGGAAAGCCTAATCCACCTAGTCCCTGTCGGGCTTCCATATGCTGTCCATTCAAATGACATCTTAAATACCTAAATATCTAATTGCATGTGCTTCATTAGTAGGATCGAAAGGTTATGCCTGGACAAGCTGGCAGCTCATGAAAGAAAACAGCCAGAACTGACTAGAGACCAAGACATCAGCTCCAGAGAAAGTAGAGTGTTTTGCTTCTCATCCACCTGTGCCCCTATTCTAAGCCTAGGGAACAATCTGCGGAAGACGGGGCATGGTAGAATGTAAGGGCTGCGATTGGGGTTAATGGTGAAACTACAACAATATAGACTGGACACTCACTTGATCAACTTGATTGAACATACAAGCCCCCCTGCTGGATGGTGGGACCCATGAGCTGTGTGGGTTTGGGCACAACTGCTTGCAAATTGGTTTTACATGAAGGATGCTTGTACTCACAAATTATCACTTATTGTTAAAAAAATGAAAACAAAACAAAACAAAAAAGCAGAGAAAGATGCAGAAAACTTATGGCAGAATGCATGATCTGGGATGGGTAGGGGTGGGGTGGGGGGAAGGGAAGGGGAAATATGCCTGAACTGAATTGGAAAATGATGTATGAAATACACAAAGCATCAATAAAAAAAAAGAAAATACAAACACTGAGGGCCAGGAAAAGTATACACACATTGATTCAATTCATCTACATAGATAGGCATAGATTTTATATACACAGATTGAATGCATATACATTTATTCAATACATATTCATGGATACTCATAAATAGACTCAAAATACAAAACATGGCAAAAATTAATGGACAGTTGCATTCTTATAGCCAAGACAGGCTGCAGACAGCAACCAACTCTTACCTTCATTTGTCCAGAGCTTTGCACTTTTTCTATTAGTCTTTTCCCAGGCATCGTTAAGAATTCTTTGTACTTTGAAGTTATCATGAAGTGATTATTTCATGATAAAACACACACACAGATGAATCATTAAAATTGAGGCTTATATATCCATTTTCTGCCAGGGCTGTAGCAAATGACCATCAGGTTCATTTCTTAAAACCATACAGATAGGTCACACACAAAAAGAAGAGCTTAAGTAAGGAGGTGACTTGTTGAAAAGAAAGGATCAAGGGGGTGGGGGAGCAGAGATAAGAGAGGGCGATGGGTGCAAAGCAAAGTAAATAAAACCCATTCTATTCATGTGTGAAACTGTCAAAGAATGATAATACATGAAAGTTTTAATGAAGATTCATTCTTCTGCCATCTTGAGAGTAATCTTAAATGGATGGGCAGAGCCTAGTTCCTTTTATACCTCCTGGATGGAAATCTGTTTCTTTTCCTCTTTCTTCCATCCAGAGTCTGCTTATATTTTTTAGTTCTTCTTTCTTCTACAACTACAAAATCCATAGTGTGTCATCTTTGCTACTCTCTCTTTTAAATTTTTTTTGAGACAAGATCACCCTGTGCCCCAGCTGCCTGGAACTCACTATGTAGATCAGGCTGGCATCATACTCACAGAGATCTGCCTGCCTCCGCCTCCTAAGTGCTGGGATTAAAGTCCTATGCCACCACACCCAGTCTTTGCTAGTTCCTTAACTCCCGTCTGTATGTGGCAAGAACCCTTATGTTTAGGTCCATTAGATAATACTCACCCCACAATACCTACACTGTGAGTAGAAGCACCCGGGTTTACATACAAGTCTCTCTGATTTCAAAATGCATGCTCCTTATCTCTCCATAAGCCCATTGTGTATTTTTAGTTTAGTTGTCATCACTTAGCCTTACAAATAGTGATTCCATTTAATGATTCCATTTACCTTTAAATTATTACATCTCTAAACACACATAAGCAATTATGTATCTCTTTCTTCTCTGATGAAGGATGGCATTATAAAATCAAGATGATATATAGAGATGGAGTACTGAGTTTAAAGGATTTGGGACTCATGGTATGTTATGAACTTGCCACATGAACTAAACTCCCTCGGATTGTTTTTTATCTGTGTCCCATTTGACACTGTTGAGACAATATTCAGAATGCCATTTTGGAATACATAGGTACTGTGCACACATCAGTTCTAGTAACTTAGCTGGAAACAGGTTGTACAGTACTGGGGTGTGTGTTGTTAAGCTACACTCTATTATTTGGGAAGCAAATTTAAAGGAACAAAATAAGTTCAAAGACATTTTTGTTCCATGATTGCATACAAGAGTGTGCCTGTTTTATAGGTCTCAACCCAGTTCTTAGACATCAGCTCTCAATTAAATTGTATGTATATGAGGATGGTATTTCAAGATTTATCAAGAGCAGAACATATATAAGAAAAGAACAGACTTATGAAGAAGACCAGAATGGAAATATTCAGTTCTAAATATAACTCTATTCCATCATTTTCTGACTTGGCATTATAATAGGAAATTCAAAGATTTAGGAATAGTAAATTAAGGAATATGCTTAGTATGCATTGTTGAAGTAATTCAAGTCAGTACTGTATATACGCTTCTCTTACATATTGATGGTTCTTATTTATTATGGCATTAAAGAAATAATCTTTAGCCAGGGGTGATGGTGCATGCCTTTAATCCTAACACTTGGGAGGCAGAGGCAGGTGGATCTCTGTGAGTTCAAGGCCAGCCTGGTCTGCATTTTGAGTTCCAAGACAGCTGAGACTAAAAAGAGAGACCCTGTCTCAAAAAGACCAAACAAAAAAGAAAAGAAATAATCTTTAAACAGTATGTATGTGTAGGTTAGGTAATAGTATTTCAACATACAGGTTCTTTGGTTAGAAATTCTAAACTTTATCTATCTCCCTTGTCAGGAAAATAGAAGCAATTATGCATTTATGCATAATTGCATATCTTCACTTCCCTCCACACGTGCAGTTTCATGTATTTAAATATATACAGTGGGGTGAAAATGGCTACATATTCTTTGCTATTCCTCCTATAAAAAGACAAATTTTCTGCACTTGATTTCTGGCAGCCATTGTTCCTTGCTTTACCAATAAATTGTGTAGCAGTAATGTCCCAGGGATGACTGGAATACTCATTGGAATATAAAAACTCTCAGGTAAACAGGCTGGTTCCTCTGAAGCCAGTGTGCAAGAAAGATGACAGGTTGTGCTGAATCTGGCTAGCCAATTCAGCACAAGTTCTTCCCACCAAAGTGACAGTGTCAGTTATGCTGACTCTGCAGACCAGATGTTTCCCCAGATGAATACGACTTGCCAGCCTTGATCAATGCCATGTATGACACAAGTATTAAGAAAAATGGTGTTAAGGTACTGACAGCACCTTTTCTCAAAGAGATACGATAATGCTTGCTTTCAACCATAAAGTCTGGGGCTACAAACAATGCATAAATGGGAACTCTTTAAATCCAAAAGCTTCTTTACAGTGAAAGAAACAATCAAAGAAGTGAAGAGAAAAACCCGCCAAGTAGGAGGAAACCTTTGCCAGTGACATATCTGACAGAGGATTAATATCCAGAGTATACAAACTACTCAAAAAGCAAAGGAGCAAGAAAATAAATGACCCACTCAGAAGAAGGAATAAAGAGCTGAACAGAGACTTCACAAATGAAGAAGTAAAGATGGCTGAGAAACAACTTTAAAAAACCACCTTAAGATTTCATCTTACTCTGGTAAGACTGGCTATGAGCAAGCAAACTGCCTGACCCAGTCATACCCCTCCTGGGTATATACAAACAAGACTCATCCTATCTCAGAGATACATGTGCACCCATGTTTATTGCAGCTCTCTTCACAATAGTGAAGAGCTAGAAGCAACCAACAAGTAAATAAAGAAAATGTGGTACATCTACACAATGGAAGTCTATGCAGTGGTAAAGAAAGACCACATCATGAACTTTGCAGGTAAATGGATGGAACTAGAAGCCATTATGCTAAGTAAAGTAACACAGTCCCAGAAAAATAAATGGTGTATGGTGTCCCTCATCTGTGGATCCTAGCACCAAATCTCTATTTGTAAGGCAAACTGAATAATTCTTTTTATCTTTCTTTTTTAGTAAATATAATTCCTGATATTACTCATTAACCTGCATGTAATGTAAGAATGTAAAGTAATATTTTTCTTTACCTACATACAACTCTACTGTTAAAATGTGAATCCCTAAACATGTTTTGGAATTAACCTATAGTTTATTTTCAGATGTCATAATTTTGGTATCTGTGTGGTGTCAATATAGGCATATTCTGGAATGACACAAGTTGGAAGGAACAACAACAACCAAAAGACTCGACTCGGTCAAAGAACTGACTGAAACAGTAAACCTCTGCCTAAAACAGGAAACTTCTGCATTGAAAAATTTTTTAAAAAAAGACTGAGAAAAAGATGCAAGACAAGTATGGCAGAATGTATGAGCTCTGGTGGGGTGGGGGCAAGGAAGGGGAAATGGGTCTAAAATTGATTAAGAAACATATGAAATGCACAAAACATCAATAAAAAAGAAAAAATCATAATGCATAAAAGTGAACAATTATTCCATAATGTCCAAATCCTTAAATTTCTCTTAATCTGTAATAATCTGATTATTGATAATTTATCGTATTATTGTTCAAAATATGTGCTAGGCACAAGAATGTTTTTACTTCACATATGATACTGGATATTATTGTGATTCCTGGGAACCTGTTACTGAGAGGGCATCTAAATATTGATAAGTCTGAGACTGTAGTCTTTTATTTTTTTTTTTTTTTTTTTTTTTTTTTTTGAGGACAGGGTCTACCTGTAGTCCAGGTGGGGGGGACTGTCCTGGAACTCACTCTGTAGACCAGGCTGGCCTTGAACTCACAAAGATCCGCCTGCCTCTGCCTCCCAAGTGCTAGGATTAAAGGCGTGCGCCACCACGCCCGGCTAGACTGTAGTCTTTTAAATGAAACAACTTAACCAAAAAAAAAAAAGTCATTTCAGACCTAGTGAAAAAATCTTGGTATATATGCACAATTTTCACATACATTTCTTTCAACACAAATTTATAATGAAATTAAATGTTTGGAGAAGAAAAAATAGCAAGAATCTCAAATACTCACTTAGTTTTAATTTACTTTCAATAGTGTCATAAAATTGTGTATAGTGACAGTTTCCCTTTATATGATTCCATGTGAATAAGATGAACTATCTGGAAATGTTTCCTTCTACAACCATCAAAGGAGGACTGCAGGTCCTGGGGACAGAGGTGTTAAATCTTAGGAAAAATTCTAGAAAAATGGTTAAAGAATACACTAGGAAGTTCATTTTCCAAGATCACTTAGGATTCATCTTAAGAAGCCAAGATCACAGAACGATTAAATTAACATAATGAAGGACACAAACTGTGCAATCATTTCAAGAGGTATATAGGAAGCTCTTAGCAAATTTCAACATACTTTCATTTTAAAAAATCTCAAACAAGTTATGTATAAAGGAATGTAAACACAATGGCAGTAAAATAAAGACTACATGACAGGCTTATTGCAGATGTAGTATTTCATAGAAGAAAGTTTAAAGGTGCTCTTGTAAATATCTGGAAACCAGGAGGCTGACATTCACTACCTGTTCATCTTAGTACTGGAAATCCTAGCAAAAGCCATTATGGCAAAGAAAAATGACAAGCACACAAATAAAGAGCTCTGCAAATAAGTGGAAGTATCCATATTTGCAAGTTATATAATTTTATATAAACTAAAACCTAAACAGTCAAACTTAATAAATGTATATTCAGTATATTTTAGCACATATCAATATGAGAAAATAGCACCATTTTTGCATATGAACATTAAACTACCTTAAAAAAAGAATTTCTCTAAATTTCATTTATGACAGTTACCCAAATATATGCTAAGAAACATTTTAACCAAGAGGGTGAAGGAAATACATTATAAGACAGAAGATACACATGAAATGAAAGATATCCCATGTTCATAGAATGGAAGGCATACTAACTATAGAATACCCAAACTACCAAAAGTTATTTATAAATTTAATCCAACTCCTACTAAAATATTTACAGCATTCTGCACAGAAATAAAAAAAAATCCTAAAATTATTATGAAATTATAAAAGACATACAATACTGAACAAAAACAATGGTTGGAGGTATCACAGTTCTTGACCTCAACATACCCTGCAGTGCTGTAGTAACAGAAGAGCATGGCAATGTCACAAGAATAGACACATTTGACACCTGGAACAGAATAGAGATCCTGTAAACAGAACCATGTCTTTAGACTCAACTTTCCACTCAATGGAAAAAGTACAGTTTCTTTGATAAACACTGTTGAAAAAACTGGACACCGCAAGTGAAAGAAGAAAATTGAGCCTTTATCTCACACCAGACACAAAAAGGTATCAAAATCAAAGTGAATTAAATCCAAAACCTAAAAGTGAGAAATTGCTTGAACACAGTAGAAGGAAAGGACTCCCTGGCATGCTGCCTTTTTCTGGAAGTAAGCCACTAATGGCCATTTGTACAAAGGGCATTTTTATTGGGCATAGTTGTGTACACTTTTAATTCCAGCACTCAGAAAACAGAAGCAGGCAGACTTATATGGGTCCCAGGTCTGACTGGGCTACATAAGTAGTTTCAGGCCAACCAGGGATATGTAATGAGACTCTTGCTTTAAACCAAACAAGAACATAGGAAAACACTGCTTAAGTTCTAGTTTTTGTAACTGATGTTGCAACTGAATTTGGGGATAAAACCTTTAGAGAGATCATGTACGCTTAGTTTAGCTAAATCGGTGGAATGCTAATGACATTGGGCTGGACTCTTTATAAAAAGGGTTAAGAGATATTGCAGTTTATCTATCGCATTAATAAGAAGAAAAATACTATGTAGGCTAGGGAAATGTCTCAGTGAGTAAAAACACTTTTTGCACAAGCCTGCTTCATGAGAACGAATCCCCAGAAGAGAGGCAAATGCCAGATGCAGTACAGTGAGTATCTGTGATTCCAGCACTCCCTTACTGGAAACAGGATAATCTCTAGAACCATGCTTGCCAGCCAGCCCAGCATACACAGCTGCTGGGAGATCCTGTCTTATGTAAGGTGGAAAGACAGTGGAAAGCCACACATAAATTGCCCTCTCCTCTTCATGTACACTGAGGCACGTGTACCACCACACTCACCTTAATAAGCACTCACGTACAAAAATCAAGAAGATAAACTGTGTGAGGACACAGTGGGCAGGTAGCCATGCACAAGCCAAGAAGAAGGGTGACACAGACACAGACACCATAGGCAACTTGTGCTGGGACTTCTACTAACTGTAACCATGAAGAAATTAATTTTTATTGTATAATTATCTAGTTATGTAACTCAAACAGACAAACACAGATGGAAACTGTAGCAATGATGTAAATGTAAATGCTAGGAAGAATAATAATGCCTTTGATAAGCTTTTTGGTAGATCTAAGAGAACTGAAGAGATGTCACTGAAGTTGAAGACAGTCCAATAGGAATCACTCAAACTTAATCTTAAAACAACCGAGTGGCAAAAAAAAAAAAAATTAGTAGAATACTCAAGAGTTGTGGGCCAATGTAAAACATGTCATTTGGATAAAGAGACACAATATTTATTATGGAGGAATTAGGTGAAGAAATATCTTTTGAAAGCAATGGCAAAAGGTAAGAAACAGATGTAAGAAAGTCAGAGACTTTTGTAGAAAGAATAATACTGAGTCTTCAGGGACACTGAGGCAGTAGCCAACTGCACCTCAGATTCTGCCACATGCCTGGTAAGAGGGGGCCCACCCCACTGGGAGGTCAGTTCTTTGGGAACACTGAAGAGGTAGTCAGCTGCCTCCTTGCTTCTGCAGCAAGTTGGATAAGAGCCTTCACCCCACTGGGAACATGGGTCTTCAGGGATATTGAGGCTGCCAACAGGTTGCCCATGGGGGCCAAATCACCCCCTGAGTCAAACTAAAGGAACAGACCTATATCAGAACGAAGAAACACCTGAATTTCACATCATTAGATTACAAACAAAACAAATCAAATCCATATGCCAAAAGCACAAAGAAAAATCAACAGCATGGAGAAAAAAAAAAAATAAGAAATCTCCACCAAAATCTAGCAGTCTTATACAGGACTCCAAAAATGAGATCTCCTTGGAGGTAACCCAGGACACGGATCTTTTTTCGGGGGGGGGGGGGCTTTTTGAGACAGGGTGTCCCTTTAGTCCCAGCTGGCCTGGAACTCACTATGTAGACCAGGCTGGCCTTGAACTCACAGAGATCCATCTGCCTCTGCCTTCTGAGTGCTGGGATTAAAGGTATGCACCACCACACCTGGATGGACACAGATCTTAAAAGAACAATCATAGATATACTCAAAGAAATCAATGACCTAAAGGGAGAGAATGACCAATTCCATAAGGAAATGGAAATGCTGTAAAAAATCTCAGGCTGAAATGTAAAAGGAAAAACTAAAAGGGGAGAATGGTCAACTCCAAAAGGAAATGGAAATACTAAAGGAATCTCAGGTTGAAATGAAAAAGGAAACTGAACACTCATCAAGTCAACAGGAAAGGGCAAGAGAAAGCCTCAGTAACAGAATGGGTAAAGCAGAAAATAGAATATCAACCCTAGAAGATAGGTGGAAGAACTGAAAAGCTCAAGGAAAAGACTGAAAATTAAAAACAGGAGTAGAATAATCAGGAAATGTGGGATACCTCCACATCATAAATATAGAGGAAGGAGAAGAATCCCAGGACAATGGTATGAACCAGATCTTCAACAGAATTATGGAATAAAATTTCCCCAAATTGAAAAAGACATACAAATACAAGAAGCACATAGAACACCAAATAGACAAGATCAGAAAAGAAACTCCCCATGTCATATCATAATCAAAACTCTAGATGCTAAAAACAAAGACAGAATACTGAAAGCCACAAGAGAAAAACAACAAGTTACATATACGGGAAAACCCATCAGAATTACAGCTGACTTTTTTTTTTTTTTTTTTTTGTCTTTTTGAGACTGGGTCTCTCTGTAGCTCTGACTGTCCTGGAACTCACTCTGTAGACCAGGCTGGCCTCGAACTCACAGAGATCCGCGTGCCTCTACCTCCCAAGTGCTAGGATTAAAGGCATAAGCCACCACGTCCGGCATTTATTTATTTCTGTATGTTACAGCTGACTTTTTAATGCAAATGATAAAAGCAAGAAGAGCTTGGACCAAAGTATTTCCAGTACTAAATGACTACAGATGCCAAACCAGAATACTCTACCCAGCAAAAATGTCAATTATAATTGAAGAAGAAAGGAAAATATTCCATAACATAAATGATTAAAGAATACATGTCTAGAAATCCAACCCTCCAGAAAATACTCGAAGCAATTCAGAGGACAGAGGAAAGGAGCAGCTATCCCAAGTGCCAAGAGAGAGTAATCAATGAAGGTATGAACTCAGAAATACAAACAGAACAAAAATGCAAACAGAAAATAAACTGAAGGGAAGCAATATACATCTCTCAATATTAACCCTAAATATTAATCATCTAAACTCCCCCAATCAAGAGACACAGACTGGGAGAATGGATTAAGAAATTGAATCCATCTTTCTGCTGTCTACAACAAACACACCTCACCTTCAAGCACACACACCATCTTAAGGTGAAAGGGTGGGAAAAAAATATTTCAAGCAAATGGCACCAAGAAGGAAGCAGGAGTTGCTATTGTGATACCAGACAAAATAGATTTCAAAGAAAATTAATAAGAAGAGATGAAGAGGGCCACTACATCCTTAACAAAGGATCAATCAACCATGAAGATCTCACAATCATAAATATATATGCACCAAACCCTGGAGCACCAAAATTCATAAACACAATCCTGAAGGACTTCAAGACACATATAAATCCCAGCACACTAATAGTGGGAGAACTCAATACCCCACTGAGCACATTGGACAGGTCAACTGGACAAAGAATAAACAGAGAGACATCTGAACTGAACAATACAATACAGCAAATGGACCTAACAGACATCTACCAAATATTCCACCCAAACACCAAAGAATATACTTTCTACTCAGCACCCCATGGAATAGTCTCCCAAATCAACCATATATGGGGACACAGCAAACCTCAGAAAATACAAAAATAAATAAATAAATAATTTCATGCATCTTATCATATCACAGTGCAATAAAGTTTAATATCAATACCAGAAAGACCCCTAGTAGCTACAAGAACACATGGAGGCTAAACAACACACTGCTGAATAACGAATGGGTCAAAGGTGAAATAAAGAAATAAATAAAAGCATTCCTGGCACTGAATGAAAGACATGATAAAACACAGCAAAATCTATGGGACACCTTAAAAGCAGTGCTGAGAGGGAAATTCATAGCCCTAAGTGCCTACATTAAGAAAACAGAAAGAGAGATAGCCTAGCAGTTAAGAGCACCTACTGCTCTTGCAGAGGACCCGGGTTCAATCCCCAGCACCCACATGGCAGCTAAGAACCATCTGTAACTCCAACTCCAGGAGAACTCCAGTTCCAGGGGAATCTGAGACCCTCTTCTGACCTCCGTGGCATTGCACAACATGGGTGCACAAACCTACATGCAGGCAGTACATTTATACACATACAAAAAATAAAAAAAAAATTAAAAGAAAACAGAAAGAACACAAATAAAAGACTTAACACTGCAACTGAAAAACACTTGAGAGGCAGCAAGAAATGAATCCTGAACCTGGCAGACATGAAGAAATAACAAAAATAAGAGAAGAAATCAATTAAATAGAAACAAAGAAAATAAAAAATCAATGAATCCAAAAGAGCTGATTCTTTGAACAGATAAATAAGATAGACCTCTAACCCAATTGACTAAAAGAAGGAAAGACCAACTGTATTAGTTACTTTTCTGTTGCTGTGATAAAACACCATGACCAAAGGAACTTATAAAAGGAATAGTTTATTTGAGCTTACAATTGATGATTCCAGGGAATTAGAGTCCATTGTGGCGGGAGGCATGGCGGCTGGAGCTGGAGCAGCAAGCTGAGGGTCAAATCTCTCAATGAGCACAGGAAGCAGAGAGAGCGACTGGAGACCACAAGGCTTGTTAAACTCACTAAGCCTGCCCCCAGTGACATACTTCCTCTAGCACGGCCACACCTTCTAAGACCCCCAAGAACAGTGCCACCAACTGGAGACAAAATGTCTGAATACTTAAAGCTTATGGGGGACACTCATTCAAACAACCACACCAACTCTAAATCAACCAAATTAGAGATGAAAAAGGAAACAGTGAAAAGATTCAGACAATCTTATGGGAATGCTTCAAAAACTTATACTCTATGAAATTTGAATACCTGATATCATGGAATCCACCAAAACTTAAGGGGGAAGAGATCAACAGCTTAAATAGGCCCATATTAAAGGAGGAAATTGAAACTGTAATAAAAAAGCCTCCCAACTAAAAAAGCCCAGTTCCTGATGGATTCACAGCAGAATTCTATAAGACAATTAAAGAAGACCTACAGCTGCTACTACTCAAAATATTCAAGAGGATAAAAACAGAAGGAAATCTCCCAAATTTCTTCTATGAAACCAAAATCACTCTAATACCAAAACTAGGAAGATACAACCAAAAAAGAAAACTATAGACCCATTTCACTAATGAACATAGATGCAAAAATTCTCAACACAATACTTGAAAACCACATATAGGCACATATCAAAAAGATCATCCACCATGACCAAGCTGGATTCATACCAGAGATGCAGGGACGGTTCAGCATATGTAAATCAATACAGGTGATAAAGCACATAAATGCACTGAAAGACAAAAATCACACAGTCATCTCAATCAATGTGAAAAGGCCTTTGACAAAATTCAGCATGTCTTCATGTTTAAAGTCCTGGAGGCAACTACACTGGAGGGAACATTCCTCAACACAATTAAAGCCTTATACAATAAGCCCAAATCCAGCATTATCATCGATGGATAAAAACTAGAAGTATACCCCTTTAAAGTCAGGAACCTGACAAGGCTGCCCCCTATCCCCACTCCTTTTCAATAAAGTGCTTGAAATCCTCTTGAGAGCAATAAAAAGAAAAGGAAATTAGAGGCATACTAATTGGAAAATAGGAAGTCAAACTATCCCTTTTTGCAGATGACATGATAGTTTACCTAAGAGACACCAAAAACTACCAGAATAAAGTTCTAGAAACCATCAACAGCTTCAGTAAAGTGGTAGGACACAAAATTAACTTAGAAAAATTGGTAGCCTTCTTTATGCCAATAACAATCAATTGGAGAATGAATACAAGGAGACTTTCCCACTCACAATAGCTCCCAACAAATAAATTATCTAGGAATAAACCTGACCAAACACACCAAAAATCTCTACAAAGAAAATTTTAAATCCCTCAAGAAGGAGATTGAGGCAGATAGTTGAAGATAGAAAAACCTCCCATGCTCATGGACTGGAAGAAACAATATAATAAAAATGACCATCCTACTCAAAGTAATATACAGATTCAATGCAATCCCAATTAGAATCCCCAGAAGCTTCTTCACAGACCAAGAAAAAGCATCCCGAAGTTCATATGGAGAAACAAAAGACCTCAGACAGCCAAAGCAACCCTGAGCAAAAAGAGCAATACATGGGGGATTGCCATGCCAAACTTCAAACTATATTACAGGCCTATAGTCATAAAACAGCCTGGTATTGGCACAAAAACAGGCCTGTAGATCAATGGAACAAAATTGAGGATCCAAACCTGAGCACATTCAATTTCAGCCACCTCATATTCGACAAAGGGGCCAAGAAGACTCAGTGGAGGAAAGACAGCATCTTCAGCAAATGGTGTTTGCACAACTGGATCACCACTTGTAGAAGAATAAAACTAAACTCCTACCTCTCGCCATGTACAAAAATCAACTCCAAATGGATCAAAGACCTCAGTGTGAAACCTGAAACTCTGAAAATGATAGAAAAAAATCTTTGGTAGTAACCTACAAGATATAGGCATAGGACAATGCTTTCTAAGTCAGACAACAGCTGTGAAAAAAATAAGGTCAACAATTGACAAATGGGACCTTATTAAACTCAAGAGCTTCTGTCTGTACAGCAAAAGAAACAATCAAAGAAGTGAAGAGAAAACCCACAGAGTGGGAAGAAACCTTCACCAGTGATATGTCTGATAGAGCATTAATATCCAGAGTGTATAAACTACTCAAAAATAAAGGAGGAAGAAAACAAATGATCTATTCAAAAGATGGAGTAAAGGGGCTGGAGAGATAGCCTAGCAGTTAAGAGCACCGACTGCTCTTGCAGAGGACCCGGGTTAGGTCCCCAGCACCCACATGGCGACTGAGAACCGTCTGTAACTCCAATTACAGGAGAACTCCAGTTCCAGGGGAATCCGACGCCCTCTTCTGACCTCCGCAGCATTGCACGACACAGGTGCACAGACCTACATGCAGACAGTACATTCATACACATAAATAAATAAATTAAATTAAAAAAAAAGATGGAGTAAAGAGCTGAACAGAGACTTCACCAATGAAGAAGTAAAGGTGGCTGAGAAACATCTTAAAAACTCTTAAACATCACTAACAATTAAGCAAATGCAAATTAAAACTACCTTAAGATTTCATCTTACTCTGGTAAGACTAGCTATGATCCAGAAAATGCTGGAGAGGTTGTGGGGAAAGTGGAATACTCATCCACTGCTGGTGGGAATGTAAACTCATGCAATCCCTATGGAAAGCAGTGTGGAGAACTCTCAAGAAGCTGAAAATGAGCCTACCACCTGACCCACTCATACCACTCCTGAGTATATACCCACAAGACTTATCCTATGGCAGAGATACATGCACATCTATGTTTATTTCGGCTCTCTTCAAAATTCTGAAGAGCTGGAAGCAACCCAAGTGTCCCTCAACTGACAAGTAGATAGAGAAAATATGGTACATCTACACAATGGAATTCGGTGCAGTGGTAAAGAAAGATGGCATCATGAACTTTGCAGGTAAATGGATGGAACTTGAAGCCATTATGCTAAGTGAAGTAACACAGTCCCAGAAAAATAAACAATGAATGGCATATCTCATCTGTGGATGCTAGCACCAAATCCCTAGTTGGAAAGCAAGCTGAGCAAAGTTAATGTTATATTTCTTTTTATCTGGAAGCAACTATGCTGTTATAATGTGAATGCCTTAATGGGCTCTAGAATTAACTGACCACTTTTCAGACTTCATAATTGTGGTATGTGTGTGGAGGGTATATATTCATATTTTAGGGTAATATAAAATTAAAGGGAAAAATGTGAACTCCTAAACATATTTTGGAATTAGAATACAGTTTATTTCTAGAGGTCATAACTTTGGTATATATGTGACATATATATTGGCATACTTTGGAGAAATGCAAATGGGAGGGAACAGCAATGACAAAAGGACTGGGTCAAAGAACCGACTGAAACAGTTACCTTCCGCCCAAACAATAAGCTTCTGCAGAGAAAACTTTAAAAAGACTGAGAAAAAGATGTAAGACATGTATGGCAGGATGCATGAACTGGGGTGGGGTGGGAGCAGGGAGAATGGAGTGTGTCTAAATTGAACTGAAAAATGATGTACGAAACACACAAAACACCAATAAAATATTTTATAAAAAAGAATAATACCAAAATCACTAACCAGACAATCATATGCACACTAGCAAACAAAATAACATTATTTCAAATCATTGATTTAAAAGAAAACCTTGATGTTAACCATAAGAAAATAATAGTTATACAGGAATAAACAAAAAATTTAAAGCAAAATTAGAAGTATGAAATCCAGAAATAAGTGAGTTACGTGTTTAAGTAAAGGAAGATAATATTATACTAGGATTCTACCCAATAAAATATCTTTCAAGCTGGCAAGTGGCACATGCTTTTAAATCCAGCACAGAAGAAGCAGAGGCAGGTGGATATCTCTGAGATTGAGGCCAGCCTAGTCTACATAGCAAGTTCCAGGCCAGCTAAAACTAACAGGACATGAAAAAAAAAAATCTATGCACAACATAAAGTGACATTCTTCAAAGAAAATTCAGTATCTATTGGTAAATATGATGAGGGAAATCAATTTTCAACTCCACTAACTGAGTGGGGCTTTGCTAGAGAGAATGTAGCCTCTGTACTCAGCCCTTAGGATACAGAGCTACCCTGTCAATCAGGACCTTGGACAGGACTAGGAGACCAGGTTCCCAGAGTGCTGCCTTCCCAGCATCCAGCATTCTTCAGAGGGACTGAGATGTTCTTTTTGGAAGGTCATTTACAAGTATAGCAAGTGGAAAAAGTTCCACCATAAGAATATGACTCTGTTGTTACCACCTGTGACTTCATTCTATTACCATAGTTTGAATAGGATCGCTTTATGGGAAAACAAAAAAAGAAGAACAAGATGATAAACAATATCATTATCAAGAAGGATCCAAAAAGGTTGCTTTTAAAATTCCTTTTAGATTAAGCTTTTGGATGACGCATTTAATTACCTTAGCTAAGCAATCTCATTTTTAAGTACTTTTAGATCTTTACTATAGTGCTAGCTAGATTGCTCTGAGCATTTTTTTTTTTTTTTGGCTAGAAATCTCCCCTGCTTCTAAATATAGCATATTAAGGAAACATTTACTTTGCAATACCTCTATTATTTTTAGTTTCTCAAAGTTTATAATATATAGAATTTATAGTTTGTGAGCATTTACTAACATCAGGTGACCAGGCCAGAATGCAAGATTCAAAAAATATAAGAAGGATTACAAATTAACAGTCATATTTGAATTAGTCAAGTAACATTAGACAGAAATACAAGGAAATAAGAACAGCATTACAAAGAATGATAGATTATATGAAGATGAAAGTCTCCAAACCACAAAACAAAATTGATTCTATCTATTAAATAGTTTGGCTTTATCTATGAGGCACATCTATACTGTGCTTAGGTGAAAATCTGTGTTTTGTTTTCTTGCTGAATTTCTGATTTTTCTGTTTTGTCATTTATTCTCCTTTTTTGTAAATATCATCACCAGTAACATTAGGAAGCAAAGTCTAAAATGTGCAGAAAATTTGATAAAGCCTTTTAAAGAGGCCTTGAGGGAAAAAAATGTGGCTTTCACCTTGAACTAGAAAATCAAGCCTTTTTTTTCATGTAAGTAGAAGGAATGTACAGGAAAATATTTTCCAGCTGTCTATAGACTCAATTCAATTAAAGAAAATAGTCTTTACTTTGTGGGCTAGCTGTGAAAGACATGGAGAGTTGTCCTAGCATAGGTAATAGTGGGTCACTTACTAATTTGATGCGGTGTCCAGGAATGGCGCTGATCTCCCACGTGCACTCCTTCCTGCTTGGATACTTGTCTGGCCAGTTGGGACTGGTGATGAGGCCACTGGAGCTGTGGATCTTTTGTTCACACTCAGCTGTGCAAATAATGATGGTACCAGTCAGTGTAGGAATCTAGTCCAAGATTTGGCCAGAAAACAAGCAGCCTATTTGCCCCTGCTCTGATTTTCCTCCATACCAGCTAATCGTCTCACTGCTACCATATTCTTCTGCTTTGGTAAATATGTGGCTGAGCATAATCAGACAGCATTTGTAGTCTGAATCACTGGAAAGAAGTGTTTACCACAAATTGGATAAATTCCTAAAAGAAAATGAACTGCTATTTTTAACTGTTGTTTCATAAGCTCAGATTTTAGTACAACAACGTACATTGAAAACCAATATTATCAACACTGAGTTTGGGAAAATTATGTAATAGGTCAGCACAAGCAAAAATCAATGGACCGTGCCATTCTCAGTTCTTGTTCTGTTATCAATAGAAACATCATTTACGACTCATTAAGATCATTAAAGCATTCTAGGAATCATGTATGTATATGTTTCTCTCTCTTTTACTTAAGTATATACTTGGATGGCTAAACCATAATTTAATCCAGAAAAGAAATTAACTTCGATGGGATCAAAACAGAATGAAACACTAAGCATAAAAAGAAAGCAAACCACTACTAGCCTTGAAGACATCATCTGAAGTTACTGTCAATAAGTAACTCATTAAATTATGATACTTCTTTTACATTTTTCACAATCAGTGTCACTTTGCCAGAAGACTGACATTCGTGGCTATTCTAGTATGGATAATGCATCTGTTACATTGCAGGGCTCTCTAGGATTCCATTACCAACATAATTAGTGTAATTCATGTTGCTGCACCACTATTTTCTTCCTTTCTTAATAGACCTTCATCCTAATAATTCTGTGTTTTCGTAAGAAGATTTTGACTTTCAACAGAGGGATACAAAATAGAGAGAGCAAGAAGAATGAAGATTATATACCAAGAAGGGAGTTTTGAAAGCAGGGATCAAGTGCCAGATATGTAGCTTAATGGAAGAGCACTTGCCTAGCATGCATGAGGCCCAGACTGCAAAGAGATGAAAATTCTGAACTGAGACCTGACAGCCATTCTCCATGTTTTGCCCTAGCCCTGTGAAATTTGGCATCTGACTGCTGAACTCCACAAGGCATCCGTTCTACACTACAAGTTAAAACAAACAAACAAACATACAAACAAAAACCCTCAGCCTCTTTCTTTGCAATAAAAATAAGTATAATCCGCAGTGCCTGGATGGTTTCCTACAAAACAAGTTCCAGAAAACTACTTCCCTGAACAAAGGCTTTGAGCATGGGTTACACACATAATCTGTAAATCCGGTTTTGTTTTCTTTAAATTGCTATCCATGTCTACAAAAACATTGGGTCTTTTGTTCCAGTCTTTGATTTAGTGGTATATCCTGCCAATTTATAAACATAGTTTGAATGAATGTAGAAGGAAAATGCATGATTGCTCACATTGCCATTATCTCAAAGACAAAAAAGAAAATGTCTCTAATATGTGATACTACTTGAATGGAAGGTCGATTAAGGATACTATTTATGATTTTAAGATGTGTACAAAATTCATCACGTGGTTATTATTTTAGACATAAATTTATACTGTTAATTACAGTTATAAAATATTCCTTAATAGTTTTTTCAAAAGAAGTATCTCTAAATAGGTAATTCCAGAAAAGAGCCTCAAGAAATAAATAAAAAAATGAAATAGTTATCTCTTGTTTCCATTTAACTCATAGTAGACAAGAAGATTAAAATCATTGCTGTCGCTTTTTAATTCATGGGGACAAAGCCTAGCACATTACTATCAAGCAACTAGTATCCTTTTTCAAAACCTTGTTTGAAACTTTAAATGACACAGTAGCTACCATTTTCAAATGTCTTTTGTCTTGTAGACATATGAGGTTTTTATCTTGGTATTTAAAGGCACATCATTCATGTAGCACACATAGGACTTATTTGGGGTATGAATATTATACCAAATGTAAACCCACATTGAAGCAATTTATATATGGATTGTGTAATGAGGTCTGCTCTTCAAAGACCTGGGAATCATGTGGTAAATGTTTTAGCCTGCCAGAAACTATGATATATGAAGTTATTCTCACATCAACCCTGTGTGAAGTGCAAAACTTTTCAGTCATTTAATGAACCTTCTGATAACATGTTTCATATCTTTTTTAAAATTATATTTAGGGGTTCTGATTTTTCTTTAATTTTATATTTCTCTTTTTTTATTTATTTCTGTATGTATATGAATGCACTGTCTGCATGCAAGTTTGTGCACCCGTGTCGTGCAATGCCGCGGAGGTCAGAAGACGGCATCGGATTCCCCTGGAACTGGAGTTCTGGAATTGGAGTTTCAGACAGCTCTCTGCCACCATGTGGGCGCTGGGGATCGAACCCAGGTCCTCTGTAAGAGCGGTCAGCGCTCTTAACCGCTAGGCCATCTCTCCAGCCCAATTTTATATTTCCCTAAAATATGAATATATACCTTCCATCCATGCACATTAATTACCATGCCTGAAAGTAGGTGGTAAGTTAATTCTAGGGCTCATTAAGATATTCACATTATAGCATCACAGTTGCTTTCAGATAGAAAGAAATATAACTTTATCATTAAACATCAAAATGAATTCCTTAGTCATATTTTTTTGAGCTTTAACAGGGCAGTACCGCTCCTTAATATGATATGATTACCTCCTTGGAAACCATGCTTTACTCAAACCACATGCAATGTGAGACTTTGTCAAGAACAAAGTAGCCCTTCCCATACCTTCCTTGCAATCATGTTTGTTTTCATGTAGCACAAATCCATTCCTGCACTGACACTCGTAGCTTCCCATCGTGTTGACACATTCATGCTGACAGCCGCCATTATCTTTAGAGCATTCATCTTTATCTACAAATAAATAAATCACAGTTTAGTAAGTTGCTTTTAAAGCAAAGAATATGGCCAAGCGTGGTGGCTCATGCTTTTAGTCAGGAGGCAGAGGCGGGAGGATCTCTGTGAGTTCAAGGCCAGCCTGGTCTACAAAATGAGTTCCAGGACAGTTGGGGCTACAGGGAGACCCCATCTCAAAAACACCAAAAAAAAAAAATAAAATAAAATAAATTAAAAAATAAAACATAGAATATCAAAAGAGAGTCAGTTAGTAGTGATAATGCTCCCCATAGGTAAATTAAATCATAGATTTCCTGACTCACAGCCAGAGACAAATACAAATCAAAGATGTCTTTGTCTTCCTTCTTTCTGGCTTAGGTTGGGATGCTTGGGCCATGGTCTGAAGTTCTGAGAACAGCGATGCAAAACGTGCCAATGTCTTCCACTTCAAAGAGGTAGAAGAGATTTTGAGTTTGAGAAGACATTTTCCCAACAACCTCTAAACAGTTACTGCCAACTTGTAAAATAAGTTTAAAATTGTGAGTATTCTGAATATAGATAGGAAGGCAATATTACAGTCCTGCCATACAGACTGATGCTAAATAGGATTCCAAGATATGTGTATAATCACTTTTCAAAATCACTCAATATCAATACTGTAGTTGATTTTCCCATTGATTTTACATATATGCTTAGAATTAATGAGTCTGTGCATTGCAGCATATTCACTTACAGAAGAAGGCATCATTATTTCATCTTAAACATTAAACTTGATTTATATATTTCAAACAAACAGGAGTCTGGTATCCATAAGTCATCCCCTAAAAAGGGTTTGGGTATTCACTAGAAATAAAATAAAGTTTAGACTAGGAATTAAATATTCAGAAAAAAATCACTCCAGGGAAAGAAGCCAAACTAGACTAACAGGCAGTCAATATAGTGAACACAGCAACTCTGACAAGACGTCACTCAGTTGTCATTCCAAAGCAGGTGTGTCCACTTAACTCATCAGACTGCCAGATTGTTCCCAGCACACATAAATGATGGCATAGTGGAACAAAAAGGGCACAGCATGGTTCTAGCTCAGGTCAGGCTGAATGCACATTCTCCTCTCAGCTTGCTTTTCTAGAAAGAATAGTGAGTTCATAGTGGTGCATAAAGCATTCTAGTTTGGCTTTTCTGAAACCAATCAGTATCCTCCCTATGGATGTGGTTTAGAGGAAATGTGTTTTTAATAATCTGATGGTAATTTTTAAAGGAGTGTTTCTTTTTCTGCTTCTGAACGTAATATGATGCATCACACAATTACTACAGGATATAATCGTGGATTGTCAATGTCTACCTGTTAAAAATGCATAGAAGCTGGGGCTGGAGAGATGACCTAGCGGTTAAGAGCGCCGACCGCTCTTGCAGAGGACCCGGGTTCGATCCCCAGCACCCACATGGCGGCCGAGAACCGTCTGAGACTCCAATTCCAGGAGAACTCCAGTTCCAGGGGAATCCGACACCCTCTTCTGACCTCCACCGCATTGCACGACACGGGTGCACAAACTTGCATGCAGACAGTACATTGATACACATACAGAAATAAATAAATGCGGGGCATGGTGGCGCACGCCTTTAATCCTAGCACTTGGGAGGCAGAGGCAAGGCATGCGGATCTCTGTGAGTCCGAGGCCAGCCTGGTCTACAGAGTGAGTTCCAGGACAGCCAGAGCTACAGGAAGACCCTGTCTCAAAAAAGACCAAAAAATAAAAAATGCATAGAAGCCATCTCATAGTCTCCAAGCGCTGAATTATAGCTAGTATTTGTGTGGCTTTTATGTTCTGTGCTTGACACTTATATGCCTATACTTGACAATATTTTTTACCCTTTAATACCGTAGCACTAAGAAAAAACCAAAATAATATTTTTATATCCAAAATAACAACAAATAAGAGAATAAAATTGAAAAATCGGAAATCATCAAGAATTGGTCTTATAAAAGTAGTTTTAGAATAGTTAATAGTAGGCTAGAGAGATGGTTAAGAGGCTAAGAACCCTGGTATTTCTAGAAGAAGATCCGGGTTTGAATCCCAGCACCTACATTTTGGATAACAACTGTCTGTTACTCCAGTTCAGGGGATCCCACACACTCTTCTGTACACAGTCAGCATTGCACAACACAAGTGCAACTACCTTCATGCGCAAATACACACTTACACATAAAATGAAAATAATAAATAAAATGTTTTTAAAGAAGAATAATTCCTAGTTAGCATCATAATTTTGAACCAGTGTTCCATTAACTGTGTCACCATTAAGGTTTCAGGCCTGTGAACTATAGCAACAAAAACAAATGGATGAATTATAAGCCATACTTCTTACCACCAGGGTGTCAGATGCCTGCATTTTCTAATTCAGACATTTGGGCAGTAAATTGTTTACACTTATTATTCCATTGTAAGAAGCTTTAGAAAATTAAGTCTCAGAACGAATGCAGAAATATGGCTTATCTTCATCAAATTTAAAGAGCCAATTTAAAAAATGGAAGCTGGGCTGGAGAGATGGCCTAGCGGTTAAGAGCGCCAACTGCTCTTACAGAGAACCCGGGTTCGATCCCCAGCACCCACATGGCGGCTGAGAACCGTCTGAAACTCCAATTCCAGGAGAACTCCAGTTCCCGGGGAATCCAACACCCTCTTCTGACCTCCGCGGCATTGCACGACATGGGTGCACAAACTTGCATGCAGACAGTACATTCATACACATACAGAAATAAAATTAATAAAAAAATTTTTTTTAAATGGAAGCTATAATTTCTCCAAGGTGGGTACACACTTCATATAAGTTTATAGAATATATTGATGGTTTCATAGACTTAAAATAAGACCTGGTAAAATGGGTTTCATTTGCAATTGTACTATAGATCAACCAAGCTTTCTAATAATATTGATATAGCCATTGTTTTCATATTTGTTTTTGCTTTTTACTTTTCCATGTGAGACTAAACAAATATAAGTAAAAACAGCTAACAAAATAGCTGGTAAACTGATGAAATCCTGAGGAACCAGACTACAGAGATAAGGGGCTGCATTACTCATCCTTTCCTTGGACACTAGATGGTTATTCATAAAAGAGTCAAAAGTGTCAAAATGAAACAAAGGTAAATGAATAATTGCTAAGTGTGTAAATTCATAGTTATTTGATTCAAACCATTCTAGTACATAATGTCTCACTTCTAGATTTCATCTTAGTCGATGAATGCTTTTACCACTTCATATTGATAAGTATAATTATTTTCAAGTTTTGATGGACTATAAGCACCCTACAGGAATAATAACCAAAGGGAAATAAAATTTAATTTAATCCAATTATATTTCAATAGCTTTATAGTCTATTATTCATATTTTTATTGTTCTGAAAAGTATACTTCTCAGATAACATATGAAAGAGTGTAAAGAAAAGAACAAGGAATAGAAGAGGGAAGGGGAGAAATGGAAAGAAGACAAGATAGAACAGGGAGAGGAGGATGAAGTGGAAGACAAAGAAGAAGAGTTGGAGAAGGGAGAAGAGAAAGTGGAAGAAGTGAAAGAAGATTAACAGGAAGAAGAGGAGGGGAAGAGGAAGATGATGATGATGATGATGATGATGATGATGAAGAGGAGGAGGGGGAATGTAGAAAATGGAGAATTATTATTATTAATATTTATATAGTCTTTGTTTTCATATTTGTTGGTTTTTACTTTTTCTGTGTGATCTTTGTTTCTTGCATCCATTCTCACATCTGTTATTGCTCAATTCATCCAAGGTAGAATGAATATTAAGAATTACCAATTAGGCTACTAGATAATATTTATAATTTAATCTAAATTTTGGTTAAAAATTAAAATTAGACTACACAGAAGAGCAACTCAAATTATAGAGGAAAGCTATCATGTCCAGAAAAGTCTCAAAGATAACTGAGCTTTAAATACCACATAGTCATATGAAAATAGAAAGTTTCATGACAACATTTAGAATACTTTAAATTATCTAAATGTTTTCTGTCATGTATACAAAAAGAAATACCCATAATATTTAGTATTTTAAGTTCTCTAGAGAATATTGGGTGCAATGAAATTGCTTAAAACTACTTTTGGAATCAAAGCTAATTAGCTTTTCTAATTAAAGTAAATGTAATTTTGGGTTTTCCTTGCTGAGAGGCCTAAGCTACATCTTAAATGAAGAATAAAGCAAATATTCTATAAATTTCTTATTTTAAAATGACATTAAACTAAGATAAAAGCTATTATCAAGCTATCAAAGTTTTCATTTTATTTTTCTCCTATTTAAACACAAATTCTACAGATTAGGAATTAAAACCAAGAAGAAGGTAAGAAGATATAGAGTTTTAAATGTGTCTCAAATGTTGCCTGATAAATTTTAGAATTCAGTAATATTCATTTGAAATTGTCTAGCATTTTTTAATATAGTACCACAAAATAAAGAGAAATTGGTGGAGTATTCCAGATGAGCAAAATCATTTATTTTCTGCATGTAAAAATTAAGCCTTGTCTTTAGAATCAGGGTATGCATTTTCCATTCTTGTATGTTGGATGAAGAGTCTATTATAGAAAGGAGAGAAGCATGTGGTATCTTCCCATCAGAGGCCAGCAGTATGCCTCTCTGACCATGAGAGGTCACTGACCTAAGAATAATAGCATCAAATTGAGCTGGATTAGCAACTTGTGACTAGGTCTTGCAAGTTTGAAAATTAAAAATTTTCTCTCTGCAGAAACCTTCTTTGATTGCAAGGAGAAGGAGTGACAGTCCACACAAAGGAACAGAAACACATGTGAGTCTATAGCCTCAAACTGGACATTAAGGCTCTGGAATAAACAGACAAAGACATATCCATGCATGTACATAAGCCCGGCACACACAATATATAACTATTAATATCTAATCTTTAGAAAGGTGCTAGTGAACTCTGCTGATAGCTATAATAGAAACAGTTTGCTGTGTCTGTAAATATGTGAATATTTATGTTTTTAATGCTGAAAACTTAGAAGCAGAATTCAAAATCACAAGGGAATGTTGCAGTCACGTCTTCACTGTTTTTTTAATCTCCATTTTTTATTGATGTTTTGTGTATTTCATACATCATTTTTCAATTTAGTTCAGGCATAATCCCCTTTCCCTTCCCCCCATCCCAGCCCACCCTACCCCACCCCACCCCAGACCATGCGTTCTACCATAACCATCCTGCATCTTTCTCTCAGTCTTTTTTTTAAGCTTAGGAATTCACATTCTCTTCCATTAATTTTATATTACTCTAAAATACAAATACATACTCTTCACCCATATACAGTAATTACAGAGTCTAAGAATAATTGGTGGGTGGACTCTAGAGCCTGTTGAGAGTTTTTAATTAAGCATGTTCATTTTAAAGTTCTGTTGCAGCTGTACTAACTTGAATTTCATCCACACATTAACAATCATTCCAGAAGAGAAACGGGGCATCACAAGGACATTTGTAATGAAATATGTGCTTGGCAAAAGGCGATAAGGTAAGGGTCCTGCCAGTTTAAATCACTTGAAATATATAGCCAGATGGGTTATAATACACAAATTATCTACCTGACTCCCACGTTTGTTATAGAAAGAAATGAGCCCCATGTGAGGCAGGAAGTCTACCTAGGTATTTACTACCTATGTATTTACTTACTTACTCATTTACAATTTCATGCACAAATACACCAGGATATCTTACGACTGAAGGCTCCAATGTTATCATCCTTTTCTTCTTCTCAAGTCCTCCTCCAAATTCCATGTTTTGATTTTGTCTTTTGTGACCCACTGCATTTAATTAGTGTTTCTGCCTTAGTATGAATGAGGGTTGTTTGCTTGAGTCAATGTACCAGTGGCTACACCACTAAGGAATAGGGCTGCCCTCCCTCTGCGACCTTTGACTGTCTGTAGGTCCTCTGAGAGGTGTGGTGCCTTGTGAACCTTTTCCCTATGCCTGTTGCCATTGTTTTCCTGTCATTTCACATCTGTACTTGAATATGTCACGTGGCTAATCACTGACAGATCACATTCCATGAAGTATATCCCTAAGTAGAACTGGTTTTTAATGAGTATTAGTCTTCAATTTTTTTGTGTTCTTTAGCAAAAGTCCTGATTCTTTTCTATAACAAAATGATAGAAAGTTAAACGCTTATGTTTTTTAACTCCTATTGCCTAAAGTCGTATATTATATCCCTATTTGTGAATGCTATAAATAAACTTTTGATTTGTTTGTTTGTTTGTTTGTGTGTTGAGATGGGACCTCCCTGAAGCCTCAGGTGGCCTGGAATTCTCTACATTAACCATATGGACGCCATTTCACAGACATCCACTTGCCTGGGCCTCTGCCTCTGTAGCACTGGGATCAAAGATATGTGCCACTACACAAGCATCATCGATAAATTAAAAAGTATTTCAAGTATTTTAATGTTGATATTCTACATACGTAAAATTCTCTAAATTTTTAAAATGTATTTATTGATGTTTTATGTATTTCATACATCATTTTTCATTTCTGTTCAGGCATATTCCCCTATCCCTTCCCCCCCACCCCCATCCCATCCCAGATCATGCATTCTGCCATAACTGTCCTGCATCTTTCTCTTGATCTTTTTTTTATGCTTAATAATTCACGTTTTCCTCCATTAATTTCATATTACTCTAAAATATGGATACATACTCTCCACCCATATACAGTAATTCCACCCACCAATTATTTTCAGACTCCGTAAATTCTCTAAATTTAAGTAAGGAAACACTATGAGAAAACTGTATGATTTATACCTGTGCACACACACTGATGCACATATCATAAAATTAAGTTTGGTTTTAACATCATGTGAAGTGTGGTTATAAATCCAATAATAAATCTTCTCATAGGTGACTGGAATAAATATTTTATAAAAATATCTGGGTTTCTATATTCTGTACTAGATGAAAAAATACACAAATAACTATATAATATACCAGTAGCCTTATTTGAAATTTCTAATGTCTTTATTTAGTTTATGTTAATGATATAGATTTTTAAATATTTTTAGAAATCAGTACATCATATTGATTTTAAAGGGGCTTATAGATTTTCTGATGTAAAAAGCCAAATTCTTTTTCCAAGACTAATTTCTAATCATTAACTGGACTTGATACATGAAAGTGTCTTAATTTCCCTAATATGGCAGTCACAGAAATCAGGGATATTAATCATTCTGGCAAATTCTAAGAAACAACATATTCATTCTAACACTTTAATCTAAAAAACGCTTATTGAAAAGCTATGAATATAATGTCAGAAATAACACTACTCATATCTATGATATAATAGTAAAATATATTTTATATTTTAATGTCATTATGCCAAAATATATAAATAAATGCATATTATAGATATGCATATCTTTACAATTCACAAAGCTTTGCCTGGTAAAAATAACATGTAATAAATTTAAAATTTACTGTTTCTATGGAATCAGGATTTGTAGTATAAATTTTTAAAATACTTCTCAATAAAATGTATAACTAAAATTATTTTTTAAATATCTGTATTCTTTAAATGATTTACATTGATTCATTTCATAATTTCAACTTTAAAAATAAATGTTTTATCAGCACAAGATAAACAGACATATCTCTAACACTGGATCACTTAAAATTTTCTAAAATGTACCTTTAAATTGTCCTACAAGTAAAAGAAAGTGTTATAATGTGATGTTGTGTTATTCAGAAAAAATATATATGCCATTTGTATATCTTAACCCATTACAAATTATAAATAAAACCAATTAACATTTTATATTCCCAATTATTTCAGTTGTATTACTATTTCCACCAAAACCTACACCTAAATTTAACTAATCTAAACAATTCACTAAGCCTTAAAATATCCTATACTTGGTGGATAAAGCTTGGGCAGAGTTGAATACCTGCTAAATAAATTTTACCCAATAAACACTTTGCTCTTTAATGCTATATGACTGGACTAAGACTTCTACTTATTTGGGAAGTAAAAATTTAGCTTAATTCCTTTAAATTGTCCTACAACTGAAAGAACGTGTTACACTGTGATGTTGTATATTTCAGAAAAATATAGAGACCAGCCCAATACAAACTATAAATAAAACAACTAGCTTTTTATATTTCCAGTTAGTTCAAATGTCAATATCTAGTTCCTTTATTTTAGCACAAGAATCCTTCATATAAAACCAATTTGCTAAGCTTAAATTTCCTTCCCAAATAAGTAGCATACAGTCAATGAGAAACAGTTTGGGTAAATTTAATGAAAGCTTATACCTTGGCTCCTGTTTATGGGTATGTGTAATACAACTTAGTCATCTATAGGTCAAAACATAAAAACCTAAAAAAAAAAAAAAAACAAACACTGTCACCCCCCACTGAATGGTGGGACTGTGGGGGTTTGGGCATAACAGTCTGTAGATTGGTTTTGCACGAAGGATGCTTATACTCATGGATTATCACTTATAGCTAAAAAATGAAAAAAAAAAAACCTGAAAGATGCAGGACAGTTATGGCAGAATACATGATCTGGAATGGGGTGGGGGGGGGGAGGAAGGGAAAGGGAAATATGCCTGATCTGAATTGGAAAATGATATACAAAATGCACAAACCATCAATAAAAATTAAATTAAAAAAAAAGAGGGAGGTGGGAGGTGGGGTACTATCCTTTCTGGGATACAAATGGAAAACTCTGTGTTCCAATCCTATTGATAAATTTTCAATTTTTCTGATCTTGAAACTAACAATGGGAGGAGAATTTTATGTTCCCACAGGTAAAAATCACCAATCTAAATGCCTGAAAACATACAACTTATGGCTGTGCAGGATGAACTGGGGAATGCCAGCAGAGAGGTTGACCCATCTGAACATTAAGGAATGAAGAACCTCATACTGCCTGAGTCACAGACACTGAGCATCTCTCTGAATAATATTGGGGTTGACTGTTTATAATGGGCCCTAATGAAGTTTACCTTCCAGATGCTGAGAAACCTTCCTACCTCTCCCGTTTTTTAGGAAAAAGAAAAACATGATGGCAATGAAACCACTCCCTAACTGTAAACTAGAGCCAATTGTTACAGTGGTAATTTCCTATAAAACAGGCATAACGTATTAACTGACTGATAGGCATAGGAACTGTGAAAGGATATTTCTCTATCTAGACCCAAGTTCAATAGTAAAGTGTTTATAAGTTGTGTAATTAAGTCAAATATATTACTACAGGAAAGCTCTGACATCAGCAATGAATTATTCTGCCTAGGAGATGTTGGATAGGGGATTCAAACCCGCCCCCCCTCCGAAATTATAAAGGCCTTTTGCCTATAAGTGGGATATATGCAAGAAGAAAGGCAGTAAGTCCCTGTTGTCGAAGACCTGGTGTGAGCATGAAAAATGTTATGAGACGTCACTTGCTAGCGTACAACTGGCCTCTGAAATGCTAGAAAGCGTTACCAAAGGCCATTAAAGCAATACAGCAAAATATTGGTCTCCCTGAGACAAGCAAGACTCCTCCGTCAATATCAGCTGCACCTCAACAGCCTGGAGATACTGTGCAACAGTGGCAGCCAAGTGTCTATATATATTCCAAAGCTATTTGGCTATTAGCTCTCTCCTTGGAGGAATAACTCACAGCGATGCCACAAGCTTATGTCCTCTAGTGGTTAGGCGATGTTATAAGCCACAAAAAGAACTTGTCACCCTTTATAGAGAAACCATAGTTTGCAGATTAGCATACCATCCAAGCATCTGGGTCTATGCTCACAGCTTAGCTTGACATAATAAGTGGTACTGCTTAAATGCCTGTACATCCAATAGCTTGTGCTTTGTTAGTATGACTAAAAAGGGTATCACTGGGAAAGCTGTCAATCCATGAAGGGAAACAACCTGAACAGACTGGAGTCCAAAATGACAACTCCAAAGAAATTAGACTGTTTTCTTCTCACCCACTTGTGCCCCTTTCCCAAAGCCCAGGGAACAAACTGCAGAAGAGGAGGCATGGTAGATTGTAAGGGCTGTGGAGAGATAGGGGTGAATCATGAGACTACAGGAATGTAGTCTGGACTCCTGATTGATCAACATGCCTGTGCATACAAGTTTCTCCAACTGGTCTATGGGAACCTTGGGTTGTTCAAAATTTGGACATAGATACTTGCAAAGTGCACCAATTACCTAATTGTATGACATACTGAGTAACGTCAATGTTATCTGCAAACAACTGTGTCATTATATTGTAGAATCCCTTAAAAATATAAAAAAAATAAATTAAAAAAATAATAAAAATTAAAAAAAATTTTTTCTAAAATGTAGTAAAATCTGAAAATGTTTTCCTTATACTAGACTAGGATATTGAAATTAGATTTTATTAATATAAATCTTAAAGGAAGTATTAAGAATAACTTTTAAAATTTAATTAAATCTGGGAGAAAGAAGGGAATAGAACAAGGAAGCCTGGATTTATTGCATTTTGAATACACATTTTTGTGTCTGACTTCAAACTCAATGGAGCTTGTGAACCACTAACTTCAGTTGCACTTAAAACTACAAACAAATCCTGAACACTGTAAATCTCATTAATTTTAAACTGGGGGGGCTAGAATAAATAGACAGAACTAACTCAATCCAAATTACCTAATTGGAATTCAGTTGAATTATTTCCCTTGCTAGCCATGCTGGTGGAATATATTTCAATGTTAAGGTTCATTATATTGTATTTTTAAAGTATCAGAAGAATGTTTTTACAAAGAATGATTCTGTAATTAAGAAAATAAAATATTACTTATGTTTATATATTTTTGTGTGAAATCTGTTAAGTTTAAATTATATTTCAGCCTTTTAAATTATACTTATAATTAATCACTAAATTCTGTCATAAAATATCTTAAATATCTCATATTATATATAACAAGAATTTTAAAGTTATTATTTTCATATTTTATGAAAATATATTATGTCAATATAATTTATTTAAAATTAGATTTTTCCATGCTTATTTATTAAAATAATTTCTAGAGAAATAAATCAAAATATGATATTGATCTTAGCATAATACTTTAGAAGAATTATAAAAAAAGAAAAAATGTGGTTTTCTAAAACAATAATAGTTATTTGGAAAAAAATCCACCAGTTTGGGGAACCTTGTGTTATTATTACCATGATCATATAGTAAGTCGTCATTATGTGAAAATATCATAATTATTTAGTGGTCTTTGTGCCAATCTCTAATATAATAATTGCACTTTATGTGGGATCTTTTATTTAGGTGCAATATTTCAGTGAAGTCATTATTATAATATTAATGTTTACATTCTTAAAACTGTTAAGCCTAGGATAAATGATCAGGCATTCTATATACCTCCTAGTTACATGTACAGAAAATAATTAAGAAAAGATAACAATTAAAACCAGTGCACAATGAAAACCTGTAGCTCATACACATACAACACCTGACTGCTTATACCTGAGAAAAAATGTGCTTTGAAGCCCTTCTTGGACACAGTGTTGTCAGATTTGAATTCAATTCTCATGCTGTTGAACTGGGAAGTGATCACTTCAGGAACTTCTGCTCCACAGAATTTGCCATGCAATTTAGAGTCAGAGGCAAGACCACTCCAGATCTCCACATAATCATATTTGCAAACCTGGAAAAATTATGGTTGCCATGGTCACCAATTAGCAAGAACCAGATGATGGACATGCTATAAAAATGTGTCATGCTTTTATCTCTTTACTCCCATTGAAATTAAATGAAATGAACAGATAAAAAGAACACAACTAGGAATCAGCTATGAGGCAGAAGGCATGAAAATTAAGGGTTTTATTCTAACATTTTCTGGACTTGCACATATAAGAGTAACCTTATTCATACTTATTCATGGAGTGTATACTTGGCAGAAATTTATAAAAGCAGAAATGAGATGAGTACTTGTTCAGAGATGGTCAAGTTGGGCAGTTGATAAGCAATGATTATTGCTTTCTTTATAATTTTTTAAAAAATATCAGAATGAATCTGAAAGTGCTTTTAATGTCTTATTTAATATTAATAACAAGTAGATAAAATATTTACATTTAGACAATGGAACACCCACTGTCATTATTCTTAGAAGTCATTCTTTACATTTGGAGGGGGCAATAAAACTGATAACATGTCCAAAATTATACTTATCACACACAGTCGTGGTAGCTAACAGTCTGGAGTTGGATCTAGTTCAGTGATATGTACCAGGAGCACAGTACCTGGATAAGATCAGGATCATATATAATTTCCAAAGTGAAAAACAGACCTTATTATTCAATGAAAATCCTTTGTTTTTAAAACTTATTTAAATAGCTCATATTTCTTAGTTTTCCTGATGAGTTAGGTACCATAATTTATTCTGTAGGTCTACTATGAGTAAGACTGTAAAGAAGTACAAATTCTTTTCAGTGAAATAGAGCATTGAATTTGTAATAAGTGCAGTCATCTGATTTCTATGTAATGCACTAGTACCACCCAAATGGAAGAACTAAAGTGAATGCCAAGTATTCTTAAACAATTTTATGGCCACTAACAGATGCTTCCAGAGCACTTTCCCCAAGCTCTAACGGAACATATTCTGAAGCACACATCTTGCATGAATGCCCTTATTATATAAATGTGTAATTAGCAAGATTTAACAATGCATATTATTGAACCCCAGGGCAAGATCTGTACTTTGAAATATGTCAACTCAAATGACTGGTTCTTGTGATATTAACTTGGTAATAAATAAATTGCTCCCAGGAAAAGTGAAGTAACTTTTCTACCTTCTTTGTTAGAGTGTGATGTTTGTTTAGAAAGACCTTCAGTATAATGCAAGAAAATTTTCTGAGGATAGAGATCTTTGACATTGATTTTCCTTTCAAATATCACTATAAGGAAGTTTTAATGTAATCTAATATTTTATAAGTAAAGGTTTTGTTCAAGTTTTTAATTGTAAACAGGTAAGCTATCAAAGTACAAAATCACACATAATAATGAGGTACTTTTCCACATGCTTATATTATTATAAGCTTAAGAATTCTGGTGTATGTTAAAAAAAACTTTGCAAACAGCCATTCTATGAATGATGGCCATTGCTGTGAGAATAACACTTGTACAAAACCACATTTGTATAAAACCACCTCTGTTCCTCTGTCCTAACAAACCTCTACTCTTCTAAAAACGTGTCAATTACTCACTCAAAATGTCTCACCTTACACAACTAATAGCTTTTAGGAAAAACTATGAGAGTAAAAATTATTCAACACTCAGTTCAAATCAAATCATAGATGGGTAAACAAACCTCATTTTCAAAAGTGAAGCTCATATAAAAGCTTTTCTACATGTGTTATAAAATTATATTTTTCATTTCAATATTCACTCAAATCTGTGGTACTTGTTAAAGACAAATGGTGTTCAATGTGGATTAAAGATATTCAGAGCAGGGCTGAAGAGATTGCTCAGTAGGTAAGAACACTGGCTTTTAACTGCTTAAGACATCCTCTTCTGACCTCCAGGGACAATATGGGCGCAATTACACACATTCAGGCAATACACTCATACACATAAAATAAAAACAATAAATAAAATATTAAAAATTATTTCCCCTTAATTCAGCCTGTTTTAGATACTGTATTTTTGGATTTAAAAAATCCTTACTTGGGCTTTGAATTGAAAGGGGTAGGAGATTTTTGTATGGTAAATTTATCCATTTTAGAGAATTGTCTAATCAAAATATCAATGGGTAGGGACTGAGGAGATAACTCAGTTGGTAAAGTGCTTCGCACACACAAGCCTGAGCCCTGAGTTGCATACCCACCCGGCACCCATGTCAAGGTCAAGCATCATGGTGTGGCATATGCTGGTGAGCCCAGGGCTTGGGATGCACAGACAAGAAGATCTCTGGGGCTCCCTAGGTGTCAATGGAGCCTTATAGTTGAGCCTTAGGTTCAGTGAGATACTCTGTCTCATAAACCAAGGTGGACAGCTCCTGAGAAGTCACAACCAAAGTTGACTTCTGACCTCCAGATACACATGCATACATGTACTTGTATTCCCACCAATATACACAAGAACATACACATTCACACATACATACCAACACAGTTTGTTGGACTTTTTTGAGGTCATTTTCTAATATCATATCCAAGATACATGATGAGAAAGGAAATAATGGAACTGGGTCCTCAAACTCTTGGATTTTTCCCAAATAATATTTATTTGGAATGTTTGGAATGTAAGCTTATCCTCTTAATGCAATTTTAAGTGTTTTTTTTCCGTTTTTATGTGTATGAGTATATTGACTGCATGTGTATAAGTGCGTCCATGTCATGCAATGCCCAAGGACTCATAAGAAGGCTATGGGTTCCCCTGGAACTGGAGTTACTATAGATGTTAGCCAATATGTGGATGCTGGGAATCGAACCCAGTCCTGTGTAAGAGAAGTCAGTTCTCTTAATTGCAGAGCCATCTCTCCAGCCAAATCTTAATGTATTTTTTAAAAAATATTTTTATTTATTTTTAATTTTATTTATTTATTTTTATGTGTGTGGATGTACTGTCTACATGTAGGATGGTGCACCCGTGTTGTGCAATGCCATGGAGGGCAGAAGAGGGTGTCAGATTCCCCTGGAACTGGAGTTAAAGATGGTTCTCAGCCACCATGTGGGTGCTGGGGATTGAACCCGGATCCTCTGCAAGAGCAGATGGCACTCTTAACCGCTAGGCCATCTCTCCAGCCCATTATTTATTTTTTTATTTTATATGTATGAGCACATTATCTGCACAAATGTGAGTGCGCCTGTGCTGTGCAATGCCCAGAGAGATCAGGAAAGGACATCAGATCACCCTGGAACTGGAGTTACAGATGATTGTTAGCACCATGCCCTGGCTGGAAATCTAACCTGGGTCCATCGCAGGAGCAGCCAGGGCTCTTAACCACTGAGCCAGGGTTCCAGCCCAAGAAAGAATAATTTAAAAAGCAAAACCCTTAGAAGGAAGAAACAAAGAAGCAAAGATAAGTCCACCAAAGCAAGATTGTGCATAAGACCTTCAGATACTCTAACAACTATGTCCCACTAATGTTGATACATTACATTTCTGGTCCTGTTTTGCAAATTTCAGTAGACATTAGACAGAGGCAAAATAATTTCCATGAGTTAACTTTAACATTATTTAATGCTGTTAAATAATTTTCAAAGATGAATGCATAAATATAAGTTAGAAGAAATGCAGCAGAAAAATGTTTGCAAAGACATTCAGGAAACAAATGCTTTTAACCTAATCCCTGGAATTAATCCAGCAGAAACCAAAAATCCAACTGACAGTTTTCTAAACATCATCATTTCTAGGCTTATCATTCTACTAAAACTTGGTGTTTGGGGCTGCATGTAACCTTTCCAAAAATTTCACCAGTTTCAGTTGGGTAACCTGTCAAAAACTGAACCTTCAGTCCTATAAAAATATATTTTTCAGTTAAATTCATATCTTAGGATAAAATTAGTACTTTGGTATGTGAATCACGAGCACAACCCATAATGAAAAACATTCCTTACAGACATAAGGAAAGTAGATCCATTTCCAAAAGTGGAATCCACCTTGTTCTTCTAAGTGGATATCTTTATTTTGGCTCAACTAATAATAGTTTTAATTTTTTCTAGGAATTTCTATTGTACATGAACGAAGATCCTAAATATTCTGTAGTTAATCAGTGAATCTTGGAAATTCCTCCAGGTAATTTTCAAATTTCCAGAATCAGTATATTTTTATGTGAACAGAATCATAAGTATATGCAGAAATAAGCAGTAAAAGTAAGAAGGAAAACACTGCTATGAACACAACGCATTCTTATCTGTGTTTTAAGTTTGTCACTTTGCCATCAGGGATTCTCAAAATGTGGTAAAATATTATAGCTATTTTGTTCACTTACTTCATTGCCTTCCAATTCGAAAAACTCAAACTTCACAGAAATTCTGTACTGTGCTGGTGCAACCACTTGCCACACACAGTTTTTATTTGGTGGGTATTCTTTAGGCCAGCCAGGGGTGATTATGGTGCCATTACGTTTGGTAAGAAGTCCACCACAAGCAGCTAGAAGCAAAGAAGGGGACAGATGTTTGTTAATACAGACATCCTCTCTGAACTCCTTCCCACAAATGCCCACCATCTCAGCACTAAGTATAAAGTATTGTCTAGATATCAAAACCTAATGCCTGCATCCTCTGTCCTAAGGTTTTAGTAAAACAATTCATAATCAAATCCCATGTATAAACTGATCATTGGTAACTTTGGAACAAGGCAAATGATGGCTAAAATACAGCATTTTAACTCACTTTAAAAACTTGGGTATAAAATATCCTGTACTGTTTTGGCCTCTATAAAATTAAGAGAAAAATATTTTTGTAATATTAATGAAGTTGTGGGAACTGAGGGAAAGTGTGGATGGATGATAGAAAATAGATAATCGCTATGCATATGATTGGATAGATAATAGATGGATGGATGGATATATGGACCTACAGACAGATAAACTGAAGCATAGCAGAATATATTCTGATGTAATAGACCAAAATCTGTTTATTTTTCAAACTTTTTCCCAAGACAAGGAAGGATATTTAATCTACATTAGCAACAGAGATAAACTGTAGCAAACATAGCATATTTATTCCCAAACATTCCACTTAACAACTGGTTTTCTTTCCCCATATAAATGATCTATCTAAAACAAGCACTGTTTACATTTCTTTTCTTCCCAGATCTCACAGTGGATTAGAAACTGCTCACTTCCAGAGAACTTATATTTTGGTGGTAAAACACAAAATTAAATCATATAAGTAGTAAATAGCCACGATTTCTGTAAAAGTGATATGGCAGAAATCTTAAAAAGAGAAAAAGACTGAAGAACAGATCAACAAATATTTTCTGTCTGTAAACTGATGGATGTGGCCTACATTGAAATGGGGAAGGGTACATTAAAATGAAGGAGCTTTGAATTTTGAGGGAAGATATCATAGGCCCTAGTAACAAAACAAGCTACCCTCATGTGAGACTACAAGAAAGGAATTAAATAACCATGACTTTGTCATTGTTTAATTAATCATTACTTCATAAACCATATGTATTTTTATGCTAAATTATTTTATGTCTATGGTAGATAGTAAAGATACAAAGACAGCCAAAAATTTTAGTGTGATCCATGTGTACCTTACATTAAGAAAATGATAAAGGGGCTGAAGAGATGGCTCAGTGGTTAAGAGCACTGGCTGCTCTTAAAGAGGACAGGGGTTCAATTCCCAGCACACATATGGTGGCTAAGAACTGTCCATGATTCCAGAGCCAGAGGAATCTGACACTCTCTTCTGACCTCTGTGGGCATTTCATGACATGAGTGCACTTACATACTTACAGGTAATGCAGTCATATGCATAAAATTAAAATAATAAAACTTTAAAAAATGAAATGATAAAACCTACAATGGATAAAGGACAGATAAATGAAGGGATAGATGGAGGGTTACACATATGAATAGAGGGAACTATGAGTGGAGGAGTCTATGGATAAGGTGGAGATGGATTGAAGAGTGGATAGATTGGAGGGCAGATGACAAAATGGGTGGAGGGTTGGTTGTATGGAGATAAATCAGGATAGAGGTAGAAATAGACACACGATTTATAAGAAGGAAAGGAAAGGACTGATTCTAACAAGAATCCAGGAATACAGGCAAGGTTTATGACTTCGCTGGAGAGAGAGAGAGAGAGAGAGAGAGAGAGAGAGAGAGAGAGAGAGAGAGAAGTCCTACCTTCACAGCTCCTCCTGTCCAGCCCCAGTTCATACCCAGGCTCACAGGCACACTGGTAGCTGCCCAATGTGTTAAGGCACCGCTGCTCACAGCCTCCTCTGTCAGGTTTGGAACACTCGTCTTCTTCTATATAAATGAGGATAGTACGACATTGACAAATGCAATAAAAACGCAAGAAGAAAACCAGAAAAACTAGGGAGACTGAAAGAATCATGAGGTGAGTGTGATCAAACTGCATTATACACATGTATAAAAACATCATAACGAAACATCATTATGCAGAAATTACTAATGATCTATAAATATTATTATACTATAAAATATTTAAAAGCAGAACTATTAAATGAGGCTAGTTAGAGAGCAACAAGAGTGTTTTGTATTTATCAAAGAGGTTGCTAAACAAGAAAATATGATTATTAAAAGCTTTGAATTAAATGGACACAACTCATTTCTTTGATGGACAAATGTTTAGGACAATGTAAAAGTCTAGGGAGGATAACCTGGAGAAATTCATATAGGAAAATATAGAACAAGAGAAAGACTAAATGACTATGCAAAGGCTACTGAAAATCATCTTATTCCATACACAGTGTATTTTATCTGAATTTTAAGTCAAATGGATATTATCAAAGTCTAGAGAGTTTTCAGAATTGAATTGTTGAAAAAGTATAGTTTCATTTACTGATTTGTTAGCTATATCTCAAAAATGTGCTATTAGGAGTTAGAGACAAACACAGCTCGTAGGTAGAACATATGTTCTGCATGTGGTTTAGTCCTTGGTTCAATTACCAGCACACACACACACACACACACACACACACACACACCCATACACCAGGCACACTAATGCTTTTAGAAAACTGTCATTGAGAAGCAGATTGTGGTGACTATAAATTTTGAAAACTGAAATTCAGTGGTTGACTGTACCTCTTTAAATTTAAAACATCAGTATATTTCATATATAGATGTTGAGACTGAGAACACATTTCGTAGATGTAGTTCTATTGCATAAATCAATAAAATATATATTATTATTAAATTACACATGAAAGTATGCCATGATTTAACTTTTTATAAATATCCTAGTGTGGATTAAGCAAGCAAATTTTAAGTACCTTGTGGATAAATTATGTATCTGTAAAATAGTAAGCACTTTTGATAAACCTATAATAATCTCAAGAGGGAAATTTGGCAGTATGTTTCTGCAACTGTGAATTGTGACATACATAGAAAGTTTTAAACCAATGTATTTATATAGTTGAAGTGACAACTTTCTTTGCCTTTCAACATACAGGATGAATACATAAGTAACTCTTCTGAAAAGTGCATTAAGCTGTTGCTATATAGTGATGAAAACATTTAGCTGTCTACCAGTGAATCTTGACAAAAGTAAATTGGACATCATTTATCTTTTAGAATAAAGTGCAGAGAAAATTTTGTTTATTATTCATACAGGAAATTTTCATTGAAAAGATTCACTTCACATAAGTGTCTATAAATTCCCAACATGTAGATTTGATAATACTCTTTGCTCTAACATAGCTTTCATATTTATCTTCCTGAAATAAATCAAAGTATTTCCTCTAAATTGAAAGCTGATATAAGCAATAATTCTTGGTCAAACAATAGTTTAGGCATTACTATACTCTGCTAATGTAGCCATAATTTGTTTCTAATGTAGGGAAACTCAATTCTCTAGGATATTCTTTATAAATGGTGGCACCTGGATATCAGCTGATGAACTTCCTGCAACCAGACTCTTCTGTTTGTGAACCTTTTGATGATTATATGTACTGAAAGTATTCTCCCTCCCTCCCTCTTCTCTCTCTCTCTCTCTCTCCATATATATATATATATTATATATAATATATAGCTAGATATATATACAATATATTTGTGGTGTGTTGTTTGGTGGTGTGGGTGTGTGGTGTGTGTGATGAATGCGCACAGGCATGTGCCAGAACACAAGTGTGGGGTTAAAAGAAGATGACTTTCAGGAATAGGTTTTTAACTTCCTTCTTAGGGCACAGTCTGTTGTTTCTGCTGTACGACCTACTCCATGCTAGCTGACAACCCATAGGAACTCCTAGATTACAGAGATTACAGACCCACACATGGCACCTGGCTTGTTTTTACATGGTCTCAGGGGGATTGAACTCAGGCCATCAGGTTCGAATATATTTTGAATATTACATTTACAAAAATAAAAGAAATGAAACGCAGTATTCTAATACATTTAGTTATATGTAGGTTCAGGTGCTAGTGTTTTTCTTTATTAAAACTTTCCAAAATAGCCTTATGGACAGGACATACTTTAACTTCCAATACAAGTTCAATCCCAATACCCTCAAACTCAAAAGCTTAATTTTACATATATACTTGAAAATGAAAATTTCACTTTTATAAATTGTTACAAATTACCTTTAAAAAAGTTAGCCGCAAATCCTGCCTTATTCACAGTTCCATCAGAAACAAACTTCATCCACAGAGTATTGGAGGTAGATCTGATGTCATCGGGTTTGTCATAACCACAGAACCGTCCTATCAAAGGGCTGTGTTCACTAGTACCATCTCGAACTTCTAGGTGGTCATAGGCACAGTTGTCATGTCTTTCAATCTACAAATTGTGAGAACATTTATTTCATTAATAGATATTAATAAAACAAATGCAGCAAGAAGGTTGTTATGTTTTCTCAGGGCCATAGAACTAAGTTATTAATATTAAACATGACATAACAAAGAGGTATACACGAGTACTTCTCAAGAGTGTATGTGGTTGTTGCTACACTGTGCTCAAAGGACTAATTAGGTTTAATTGGATGTTTGTCAATTTCATACAATGCATTTTATCATATGTGGACCCCATCCTTAGTTTTGTAATCTATAGAACAGTGTGTCCCTGCCAGGTGTGGTGAGCATGCCTTTAATCCCAGCACTTGGAAGGCAGAGGCAGGTGGATCTCTATGAGTTCCAGGCCTGCTGGGGCTACAGAGTGAGTTCCAGGACAGCTGAGACTACAGAGAGACCCTATCTCAAAAAGACCCCCCCAAAAGAAAAAGAACAGTGTGTCCATGTGCATCACTGTTAACAGAAATTAAATGCATTTATTGATTGACCGACTGACTGATTGATTAATTGATTGATTGATTGATTGATAGACAGGGTTTCACTATGTAGCCCAGGCTGACATGGAATTCTTTATATTCACTATACAGGTTACTAAATTTTGCAAAGTCTTTTAAAATCATATTAATAAGCAATAAAGCAACATAAGCAATACTGAAAATTTAAAAAAAGTATTTTTTGTGATTTACAAAAATTTAAGATAACTGACTTTACTATTCATAACATCAATATACTATTTGTTTGGCCTTATGTAATAGGATCTCCCTATATCCCCAGGTGGCTTGGAACTCACAATGTAGACCAGGCTTGCTTTGAACTCACAGAGATCCGCCTGCTTCTGGCTCCCAAGTGCTAGGATTACAATAATCACTTCAAGTTTTAATTTTCAGTAAATTCAGTTTACTTAGTTACAATTTGAAGTTTGAATATTTTTATGCACACAAAATATATTTCATGGTGTTGGAGATATGGCTCAGTAGTTAAGAGCATTGACTGATCTTGCAGAGAATCTGAGTTTTATTCCCAGCACCCACATGGTGGCTAACAACCATCTGTAACTCCAGTTCTAGGGAATCTGATACTCTCCTCTGACCTTATCAGGCATTGCATGAGAAAGATAAACTTGCATTCCATGCAGTCAATATACTCATACACATAAAAATAAAATGCAATAAATATTAGAATATATATGCATGAGTAGAATGCATAAAAATCACTAATTTTAGGATTATTTCCAGTATCATTTATGGATTGCCTATAACTTACATACTAAATAACTGTGTGTAGCTAGTACTGAGTGGCAACACAATAGCGAAGTAAATCACATTCACACAGAGTAAATGTTGGTAATTATGATGTTTAGCAAATAAAGTATTCCTGATATATATGAATCCGCAATAACTCAGAAAACCTTTATACTTTCACAACTCCAATCCTGGAGTCTTTATCACTAACAGGAATGGTGGTATTTACACACTTTTCAGGTTAATTATGGTAGTAATGTTTACACAATGCATCTCCACCATCGACATTAATTTCATCTCTACCTTGCCAATAACAAATACGCTCAGTAGCAATGGCAGTGAAGGCAAATCAAGGCGTGAGTCATTTCCTGTATGTCATTGTTCAATATTTTCTCAGCTATATAAAATTATTTTATCAATTAATATTTGGGATAGATATAAATGTTAAAGTTATAAACTAAACTAAGGAGCTGTAGAAATGACTCAGGTTAAGAGCCCTTACTGCTCTTGCTCAGGACCTGGGTTTGGTTACCATCATCCATACAGTGGCTGGCAACTGCCTGTAACCCCAGTTCCAAGAGATCTGATGCCCTCTTCTGGCTTCTGAGGGTTACTGTACACACATGGTGTATACACACCCAGGATCATATGCATACACATTAATTTTGAAAAATGAATCAAGTCTATATATGGTATGATTGTTGACTCATTGAAACTCTGTGAGAAAGTGAAGAAATTCAATGGCATATAAAAGTTAAATGAATAAATAAATAAATAAATATCAGTTTCTTCTCAACTTAAAACATGGACAGAGTTCAAAGAGCTGGGATCTGGATGCAACATTATGCACAATTAGACATAGAATGAAAATGTTTTGATAATTGCTTTGTTGATTGACTACAGACTTTAAGGTAATCAGAGCATAAACTATCTATGAATTCAGCAAATTTATCATAGTGTAAACAGACCTAATATTTACACAGAGAGCACAGTGGAAGTAAAGGAAAACTCTCAATTTTTTTTTCAAAGTTGATGTTTAAGTGACCCAGCATATAGATCTAAAGGGACCAAGAAGTGTTGACAGATACGAAGACCAGATAGAAAGGGTCAGTGTTGACCTTCAGTGCTGACAGGTCTCTTTTAACAGTCATTTAGAAAGAAACAAGGAGAGACAGGAATTTCTATTTAGCAAGAACAAAAATGAATCAAAGTGTGGAATAATGGGAGGTCAAGGCTACCTGGTCCACAGAGCTCCAGGACAGCTGGGGCTAAACCCTGCCTCAGAAAGACCAGAAAATATTCTAAGGATATTACACTAAACGGAATAAGCTAACGATTCTAAATTATTCCACTTACATAGATACACTAGAAAAAGGGCTTTGCAAAGATTGTAAGTGGGAGGAATGGAAAGTTCTCATTTACTAGATACAGAATTTTAGCTTTGTAAGAAAAAAATTTCTAGAAACAGGTTGTAAAAAGGAAGTGCTTTTTGAATGTTTATTAATATTTGTGATTTTCATGAAATATAATTTGATACTTAGATCTCCTTCCTATCTTCACCTCCTCTTCCTGTCCCCCTCATTTAGCATACTCTATTTTACAGAGAGATAGATACATAGATACACAGGTACATACATGATAGATATATATATATATAGATGATATATGATAGATGATATATAAATATAGAAGATAAATAGATTATAGATAGATGATTGAATGATAGATGATAGGTTGATGATAAATACATTACAGATGATGTATAGATGATGGATGACATATGTTGATGATAGATAGATAGATAGATAGATGATATAGATGATTTATATTGATGACAAATGGATGATTGATAGATCATAGATAGATGATTGATAGATATAAATGATAGATGATATATATTGAAGATAGATAGATAGATGATAGGTAGATGATGGATAGATATATGATTGGTAGATGATAGATAGATAGATAGATAGATAGATAGATAGATAGATAGAGATAGATGACATACATTGATGATATATAGATGATAAGTAGATGGATGGATAGATAGATAGATAGATAGATAGATAGATAGATAGATAGAGATAGACAGAGAGATAGATAGATATATGACTGATGAATGATAGATGATTAGATAGATAGATAGACAGATAGACAGATAGAGATAGTGACCTCTAAGAGCCTGATTTGTGGCCCCAAATGTCCTTCCAAGTGAGTCCATCCCCTGGAGCCTGCTTAACCGACCAAGAGACCCATTCTTCTAAGAAACTATCTCTCTATCATCCAGCAGCCATCAGTTGCCAAAAGTTCCTTGGGTTGAATTAGAATCTCTTACCCAAGAGGAAGTATTCTTAATATCACTGAATGGTGCATTTAAAATGATTATAATGATAAAATTTATGTCAAGTATATTTTGTTATAGAAAAGAAATCTCATGAATGTTATTATGGTTTAAAATATAATTAATTCAAACTAATATAACTGACAAAATCAAATATAAGCAAGGCAAAAACATGAATCAGTTATTGTAATTATGACATAATGGTGTACACTTGACAAAAAGTTATACCTTTTGCTTTTGAGGAAAATAGTAAAGAAAATCATGACTGGCGCTGGGCCAGAGGGTCCGGAGAGTCCGGCGGCCAGGGCGGCTGCGCCTTTGGGCAGGATACCCAGAAGCCACCTGGGCGAGTAGCTTGGGAGCTGGGGCCTTGAGGGTGGGACCCGGGCGCTGGGCCAGAGGGTCCGGAGAGTCCGGCGGCCAGGGCGGCTGCGCCTTTGGGCAGGATACCCAGAAGCCACCTGGGCGAGTAGCTTGGGAGCTGGGGCCTTGAGGGCGGGACCCGAAGCACTGGGCCAGAGGCTCCGGAGACTCCGGCGGCCAGCGCGGCTGCACCTTTGGGCAGAATACCCAGAAGCAACCTGGGCGAGTAAGCTTGGGAGCTGGGGCCATTAGGGCGGGCCGCGGCGCTGGGCCAGAGGGTCGAGAGTCCGGCGGCCAGGGCGGCTGCGCCTCTTTGGGCAGGATACCCAGAAGCCACCCTGGGCGAGTAGCTTGGAGCTGGCCTTGGGGGCGGGATCCGGGCGCTGGCCAGAGGGTCCGGAGAGTCCCGGCGGCCAGGGCGGCTGTGCGCTTTGGGCGAGGAACCCCAGAAGCCACTGGCGAGTAGCTTGGGAGCTGGGGCCTTTGAGGGCGGGACCGGGCTGGGGCCAGAGGGTCCGGAGAGTCCGGCGGCCAGGGCGGCTGCGCTTGGGCAGGATACCCAGAAGCCACTGGGCGAGTAGCTTGGGAGCTGGGCCTTGAGGGCGGGACCCGGGCGCTGGCCAGAGGGTGGAGAGTCCGGCGGCCAGGGCGGACTGCGCCTTGGCAAGCTGCAGGTCGCGGCGCGCAGAACTAGGCCGCATCCCCCCCCCCCCCCGTCTGGAAGAACTCAGAACAATGAAGAAAGGTGCTTTTTGGCTTCCATACCTACATACGCCAAAAATTGAAAAGCAGACAACGTCCAACTCATAACAGGAGGGAGATCGGGATACAACACACACAAAAAAGT
>VZQC01010310.1:851967-863324 GCA_009823505.1 Rhizomys pruinosus
TAAAAAAAAAAAAAAAAAGAAAATCATGACTAACAGAACAACAGAAAAGATCCCTTATTGTTAAATTTAAGCTTATTTTAACAGAAAATTACAATGACATCCAGGAAATAATATTATTATAAATAATGGAATCTTGACTGAAAAGTGAAAATATTTAATAGATAAATAATTGCATTAAAGTTTATCATCTTACCTAATTGCTTCATAATATTATTGAACAGCAGTGGTATTCAAGACTGAATTAAAACTGAGATAAAACTATAGCTCACAGAAGAGACAGAGAAAGAAAAGCATGGATCTCTGTTCATCTTCATGTACATCCATTGTTTAAATGTTATCACTTCATTTTTATCATTACTGTTTGTGACATAGTATCTTTCACTTACATGCAGGTTTAATAATTTTGTTGGAGACTGCTATGGATGATGACATATACTTGACAATGAGAAACAACAATGAATGAAGCAGACATGTCCCTGTCACATGATGATGGAACTACAGCAATGTGCAAATAAAGACAGCTCTGAAGAGACAGCAAGGACATTTAGTGTGACAAGAGAAAGCAATGCTACTTTTTACTCTGAGGGCAAACTGACATGAATGCAGCCTGTCAGCTATGCTACAATCATGACATTATCAGTTGTGTGACCTTGGGCAACTTTATAAATGAACAGAGTACATACTTAGCCAAAACCATAACCCACTATGAGCTACTTCTCCCTCCTCTTTTACAGTCATCAACCAATTGATATTCTTAGCCAAATAACCCCGAATAGTAAGTGCATAATCAGCAGAAGAATACTAACTAATTAACATTTTCCTATTGTAGCTTCTTAGTTTATTCACAAAGAAATCTATTTATGGAAAGCTAATAAAAATATTTAAGGAGAATAAGGATTGCTTTTGTCAGGCAACACACCAAGAAACAAGGCAAAAACTCATGTACGCAGTTTAGAGTATTGAAGTGCTTAACTGTAAAAACTATTAGAAAAGCTATTAAACATCTCCAGCTTACATACGGGAAGCATCATCAAATCAGAGTGTAGCAATGTTGACAAGTACCTCAAACTTAATCCCACTTGAATTAATGCATGTGGGATTTCAATTTAAACAAAACTAAGCTCTGGGTTTATTTCACTTCTTTTCTGTTTTATTGACATGTCTTTGAAGCTGTTCCTGTAAACAGTTCCAGGCGTCTAACCCTTCTGCTGTTCTGCACTGCTACACACTAAATGGTACTAGACGAGTCTCTACTGATAATACCGCTGTTCAACAAAGATTAAGCTTTCCAAATTAATTTCAGAGACAATCTATATTCATATACAAACTTACTTATATAATTAGCTGTTAAGAAACAATAAATACTTCCAGTAGCAGAAAAGAATAAATCCTGTCTTGGGCCATTCAGGATACTATAAGATCACAGATGGGCAGATTTTACACAACAGTTTATTTCCCTCATTTCTGGAAGATGGGAAGTTCATGGTGAAGGCACTGATGGATTCATTATCTGGCAATAATGCTGTTCCTAGTGGACACCTTTCCTAGACCTCTTTTACAAGGGCACTAAACCCATTTGTGAGAGCAAATCTTAACCACTTCCTGATCACCCAACCCCCTAATATCACCATAGAGGACATTGATCTCAACCAGTAAATTTAGGGAGTTCAAGCTTTCAGAACACAACATTTCTCAGATGATATGAGTATAATGGACTGCAAAGGAATGTTTATTCTTATTGAAAGATGTGTGAAATTCATTATCAAATAAAGTTATTCAAGCTTTCTTTCTGTATTTATATTATAATGCAGCTACCACAGGGAATGGTAGGGCTGTGGCATACATTCACACAAAGGAGTAAATGATGGCTTCTTTCTAGTGAATTACAAGCAAACAAACGAGGGTTTGTCCAGGAATAACCTTTCGATCCTACTAATGAAGCACATGCAATTAGATATATAGGTATTTAAACAGCACTAATAGTTACGGTAGGTAACTTTGGTATAGACACATATATTTGGATGGTATGTTAATCCATGAATTACATTTTTTTCCTGGTAAATATGACAGGGTCTTACTGTGGTTTACAACATCTCCTAACCTGTAGAGGATGTAAGCTTGTGGCATCAGCCATGGGTTATTCCTCCAAGGAGAGAGCCAATAGCCAATTAGATTTGGGATATACAGGCATATGGCTGCCTCTGCTGCACAGTATTTCCAGGCAGGTGAGGTGTAGCTGGTGCTGACGGTGGAGTCTTGCTTGACTCAAGAAGACCCGTATTTGCTTTATTGGTTTAGTGGCCTTTGGTAACACTCTCTGGTATTCCAGAGGCCATCTGTACACTTGCATGTGTGGTCTCAATACATCTTTCCCATGTTAACGTCAGGTCTTCGGCAGCAGGGCCTTATCACCTCTCTTCTTGCAGGTATCCCAGTTTAGAGGCAAGGAGCCTTTACCTTTTGTGGGGGTTTGGATCTTTAATTACACATTTTCAATATAAAATACATAATCTTCATATTGAAAATATAATATTTAAGCCCTTTTATATTTATTTATTTTTATTACTATGTATGTTTGCCTACAAGTATACATGTATAACATGTGTGTCCCTGGGGCCAACTGAGGACAGAAGAGGCCATTATATGCCCTAGACCTGGAGTTAAAGATGGTTGTGAGCCATTATCAGAGTCTTGGGATTGAAACCTGGGTCCTCTGCAGTTAAGTGTTACTAATTGCTGAGCCACCTCTACAGTCCTATGGAAAAAGTATTAACAAATTTAATATGAACAAACAACTGCTTAAATTTAAAAAACACTACTAGCAAAATTAAGAAAAATATACAGTTGATCTTTTATATTTACAGTACCATAATTACTTATATTCTATAAAGTCTCTGGGAACATTTAATTAACAAGTACTGATTTATTGCTTCTTGGAAAATATATGTTAGGTTTCTGTGAGATTCTAATCACAAAATGTTTTATTGGCAATCGTTGTCCAACCTTGTTTGAAGGGTGTTTCTATTTAAAGACACTTTAATATATGTATTTTCAATTCATCCACACTGAACTCAGCCAGAATCACCATGCCACATGCACAAGTGAGGCTTATCTAACACATATTCTCTTCCTGAGGGACCTCACAGCTGGTAAACGTGGAAGTGGGGTGCTACAAGTGTGTCTGTAATGATTAAAAACACAATAAAGAAAAGATTGATTTTAGTCTCTCATAAATTTTACTGAGTAGGCAAATTTGCAAATAATAACAGGATCAACTGTACTTGGATTTTAGTGCTTGTTTCCCATGAATTGATATGAAACTCAGGGAATAGCACAACTTCATTTCTTTTCCCAGACAGTTCAGATGTTATGTTAGGACATCTAACATAACATCTAAATCTTTGTCCATTCTAAATTTTGTGGAATCCAGCATCTCTAGTCTAAATCACACAGAGAGCAATCAAGTAAGTCTTAGATCTATTTTCCCTATCTGATCTTGGTTATTTCTGGATGCAAATCCATATGCTCTTCCTAAAGAACAGATACACTAATTTCCAACCATTAAACTTCATACAACCTCACCTTACATCAATTCCTTCATCCCTTCCATCATTAGATTTTAATCACAAAGTCACTGGTTCTGGAAACACAGTGACTAGTAACACAGATAAGGACACTGTCATTTGGGACTCTATTTTAGTGAGAAACATAAAGTAAACCTATATCAATGAACTAAACAGTATGATAGTTTAGAAATAATTATAAGAAAATAGATTTTATTAGTTTGTCAGGAAAGTATTTTTAATTTATTTATTATTCTTTTGTGTGTATGAGCGTACTGTCTGCATGTAGGTTGGTGCACCTGTGTCATGCAATGCCATGGAGGTCAGAAGAGAGCATCGGATTCCCCTGGAACTGGAGTTAAAGATGGTTCTTAGCTGCCATGTGGGTGCTGGGAATTGAACCCGGGTCCTCTGCAAGAGCAGTTGGTGCTGTGCTCTTAACCACTGAGCCATCTTTCCAGCCCCCAGGAAAGTATTTTTAAAGAAGAAAATAAAGATCTTGGTAAAGTGAGAAAAGTTCAAGAAGACTATCTAGAGACCTAGGGATAAGGGAACATAGCAAATACTCTCATGTGGAGAGTGCTGGGCATTTTTGAGGAAGTGAGCAAAGACAATAGAGCTAACAGTGATGGTGTAATAGGTTTCTAGGGCCAAATCAGAGTGTACTGCGTCATAGTAATTGAATCTGGATTTTATTTTAGGTTCAATGGAAAACTCCAAGTGATTGTAAGTAATGTCATGATTTTTTTTAATTTTATTTATTTCTGTATGTGTATGAATGTACTGTCTGCATGCAAGTCTGTGCACCCGTGTCGTGCAATGCCGCGGAGGTAAGAAGAGGGTGTCGGATTCCCCTGGAACTGCAGTTCTCCTGGAATTGGAGTTTCAGATGGTTCTCAGCCGCCATGTGGGTGCTGGGGATTGAACCCGGGTCCTCTGCAAGAGCAGTCGGTGCTCTTAACTGCTAGGCCATCTCTCCAGCCCGTAATGTCATGATTTTACTTCTATTGTAAAGAGTTGGAGCTGTTCTGTACAGAATAAAGTTGAACAGTAGTTTAGGCTGGAGGTTCTCACCATGAGTTCCAAGCAAAGAAGAATGGTGGATAGACAATATTAGCCTTTATGTGTATGAAACATATTTTAAAGACCAATGAGCATGATATGCAGATGGTGTGATGGCAAGGTTCAAGTGAGAGAGAATTAAGGAAACTATTTGCACACTGATACCAAGAACTGAAGTAGTCCTGAATAAATCCAGGAGCAGTGGCCTTACTGAGAAAGGCACAGCAAATGAGTTTGGGCTTAGTCATTTAAATATGAGGTCTAGATGTGTTTAGTGTATAAACAGAGGTGGAAACAAAAGCAAAAAAAAAAAAAAAAGCAAAACAAAATAAAGAAAATCCAAAGAGGCAAAAGTTGTAAAAAAAAAAAATTTTTAGCATCCAAACTCAGTCCCCAAAGCACAGTGAACACCGAATCATTCATTCATCAACAATAATTAAGTGACTGATTGTGTGTGTGTGTGTGTGCATGTGTGCACATGGTACATATGTCTATGAGGGCCTTGGAGAAGAATACTTAGGGTTTTTTGGGTTTTTTTTTGTCTTTTTGAGACGGGGTTTTCCTGGAGTCCCAGCTGTCCTGGAACTCACTATGTAGACCAAGCTGGCCTTGAACTCACAGAGATCTGCTTGCCTCTGCCTCCCAAGTGCTGGGATTAAAGGCAAGATCCATCATGCCCACCTATCTTAGTTTTGAAGTATCACTATTGCTAAATGGACAAATCAATCAATTAATATAAGTAATACAATAAAACTGCAAAACAGCTAAACCACAATTCCCAGACTTCTTAATTTTAGATTCATAACATAAATACTGGTCTGACATCATTTCTGTAATAAGACAACTCCAAAAGACAGTTCTATAATACATTGATTTGGCTATTTAAATATGGTTCACCAACAATCTATCTCCTAGAAATATACATTTTTTTGGTCTTTTCGAGACAGGGTCTCCCTGTAGCCCCAGCTGTCCTGGAATTCACTCTGTAGACCAGGCTGGCCTTGAGCTCACAAAGATCCGCCTGCCTCTGCCTCTGCCTCTGCCTCTGCCTCTGTCTCTGCCTCCCAAGTGGTAGAATTAAAGGTGTGTGCCACCATGCCCAGCTTTAGAAATATACATTTTTAAGGAAACAGTTTAGTTCAGTGTTCACAGTAACCTAGTGTATTTCAGCAATGTTTACAATCTTATTGGTCCACTAAAATAACAAGTTTCAAATGTGAATCAATTCCAAACCAAGATCACCCAGACTACAAAGTATTCAGAAGCATAAAAATATCATGATCAAAGCAGGAAAGACTTCATGATAAAAAGAAATCTGTGTGGGAAATAAAGTAGCACAAGCAAGGAGGTGAACACAGGCCTCAGACACCAGCTTGCAGCAGAGGCCCCAGATGCAGAGAAAACTGGATATCTGATGCTCAGCTATGGAGACAAAGGCTTGGGTGCTGTCTCCTATCACTGGCAAGTATATCCTGCAGGGGATGGCATGAGCCTTCTGCTGCATTTGAATGGTTTGGACAGTAAGACATGGTTCCTATAAGCAGAGTAAAACTCCTGAATCGTGGCATCTAGATTTCTCAACTCTTGCCTAGAGATACCACAACCACCCATCTCATTGTTCCTTCCTGAGTCACCTCGGACAGAGTCTTGCATTCTAGACCAAATGATTGAAGCATGTGATAGTCCTTGAAAAAAAATTCCTTTACTTCACTTTTAATTTCTTCCTTTCATAGGAGGGAGGAAAGGAAGGAGGGAGGGAAGGAAGGAAGGAAGGAAGGAAGGAAGGAAGGAAGGAAGGAAGGAAGGAAGGAAGGAAGAAAGAAAGGAAGGAAGGAAGAAAGGAAGGAAGAGAAATAAATGATTTATTATCCATTTTGATTATTAGTTTTAGTACCAGATTTTGTTTCACAATTCTGAGTAGTCTTTAATTTATTATATTCCTTCCCTTAATAATACAACAATACTCTGCAACTTACACCCACTGAATTTTTCTTTGCTAGAAAATGTGTGTGTGCCCTGTGAATGCTAAACATGTCTATGCATATTTACATGTCTATGGGTACTTTGCACCAGGGTATGCATAAAGATATGTGTTCATTTGGAAGAAAGAAGTTGGTTCCAAGTGTCTTCTTCAATTGCTTTCTGTATTTATGGTGGCAAAGTCTCTTGCAGAAGCCGGAGTTTATTGATTCTGGATTGTCTGGCTAAGCAGCTTGCCTGGAGGCCTCTGTCTCTGCCTCCTGGAGTGCTAACATCACAGGTGGCCTCCTTCTCTGCCCAGCTTTAATCTAGGTTCTATAGGTTAGACCTCCAGTCCTCACACAAGTGCTCCATCCACTGAGACATGTCCCAAACCTTTGAAAAATAGTTTTTCAAGAAGCTGAAAGCTCCTAAGAATGTTTAGAATCTTATTTGATATGAATAATCTTTGTAACCATATAAAAGCAAAAAGTGGGTTTTTTCCTCATAATAAAAACCTTCTAGAAGAGAAATAAAAGTTCTATTACTTTATGGACCTTGTAAGTAGGCTTATGAAAGAAACCCATGCATTTGTCAAAAAAAGCTATTTTCAGCACTTCAAACATTCTAATTCAAATAGCGTAGTTAATGTAAACACACTTTAATCTTCTTGAAAATGTCTATAACAAGGAGAAAGGAAAAACCCAACCTTTGGCTCCTGATGCTATATTTTAAGGGCATTTCTTTACTTCTTCACTGATTAAAAGGATGATTCTTTCCCTCTTTGCTGACTTAATGGGGAGTTCTTTAAATGTCCCTGTCATTTATAGAGAATACGCCTTCATGAAGTTTCCTGGGAAGACTTTACCTCAAAGGCCTGAAAGATTAGTCCGACATGGTAACCCTCAGACACTGTTATTTTCCACACACATTCTTTCATGGGTCGATAATCATCTGGGTAATTGGGCGACTGAATCTGTCCTTCGTTTTTCCGTATCTCCCCTCCACAGATAGCTGAGGATAGCAAAAATAAACAAATAAATAAGACCTGACATTTCATTTTCTTTTTCTTTTAAGGCAATTTTCAAGGTCAGCTCCTATAAAAATATAAAAACCATGTTATAAAAAAATCAAAGCTGGACAGTTGTAGTGTTGTTAAGCCTAGAGGATAAAAACCCACTTAACTATAAACATTAGAGAATGTTCAGCCAAGGAATATATGTTTTAATCACTGTGATGGCACATTTTAACCAAAACGAAAACTTTCCCTTTGTTTTTCACTTGTAAAAGCCTTGTGGGGCTTTGTAGACTTATTCTCTGAACCTTTTCCATGATTCCCCGAAATCTTTCCTTGGGTTTTCTGACCACAGGTAAAATAGCTCATTAACAGAGATGCTTCCCTCTGAACAGAACCCTCTACGCTGCTCACAGTGAGCATGTGTTCAACATCTGTGACTCCATCCCTATAAGCCTTGTCCCAGCCATGCGGTAAATCTTTAAGCCAAAATGCTTCTATTATCTTAAAATGTTAAGAGAAGCAGGAATCTCCTGTCTTGGAAATTACCTAAACTCTTGCACTGGGAAGGACTTCTCCACCCACAACCTGGCCAGAAAGAAGCTGTTTTACAGCCAGAAAGCACAATGCCAGCTTGTTGCCTTAGAAGAGTGTAGAACAAAGCATGCAGTAAATTCTTCCTTGCATGCTGACTCTCTTACTTAGACAAAGCATGTTTCAGAACTCTGCACAATTGCTCTCTGTGTCATGTCCTATAATATACCATTTCAACTGTATAGCGACCAAATACATTTTTAAAAAAATCAGTGCGAAGAAAATTCATAATTTTCATAACATTTTAGCAGTATCATGAAACAGATAATTAAACTTAAGAAACTTTGCACCATTTGACCCACCCCATGATACTAGAAAACTTGTTGTTCTCGCTGTTTAAATATATGGAGTATTTTTATTAAAATTATACTGTGACTATTGGGGCTAGAGAGATGACTCCACAGTTAAGAGCACTGGCTGAGGACACAGATTTAATTCCTACCACTCACAATGACAGCTAACAACCATCCCTAACTCCAGCGTTGTGAGTGGGGGGCAGTCAATGATCTCTTCTGACCTCCTAATCATACATATATACATGCAGACAATAGATTCATACACATAAAATAAAAATAAATAGTTTTACAACTATCCTATGAATATTAAAATGCTGGTTTTGAAAATTTCATAATTTTCTGATTATATGGCTTCGATATTCTAATGAAACAAAAGAATGGCATTTTGTTACAGATAGTGAAATGATCTTAAATTCAATATGACTTGCCTTCATAGACAGCTGCAAAACCTTTTCCTACCCAATTACTGCTGCTACGAAACTCAATCCACATCCTGCTATCTGTAGAGGTAAGAACTTCAGGCACTTTGTCCCCACAAAATCTACCTGAAAGAAATAAGAGAGACTCCTAAATAGGACTCTGTAATATGCACTTATTTTTCCACACTAGCTGAAAATTATTTTAACACACAGAAATATATGATACATTCACAGCTAAAACTTAGATTACTTGACCCATATTTCTGACTCTAGTGATTAGAGCGATAACTATGGCTTAATATTCATTAAATGTGAAGAAATAAACCAGGCTCTCATATCAACTTCAGAAACATTCAATTAATTTTTATCATTGTCATTATCATATGAAAGATTGGGTTAGCTAAAAAAGACATTCCTAAAAGATCATGTGATGTGTCAAGGATTGTGAAACAGTAACTATACGAAATGGTAAAATGTGAAAATCATCCAGGGAACCCAGAGCAAATTGTCAATCTGATAATTCCTAGGAAGGCACAGTTTGCTCTAGCCACAAAAGTTTTTCCAACAGCCAATGTTAAAGATAACTTCTCAGACACAGCCAAGTATCTTACATCAACACATATGTTCCATATCATATACAAAACAATAGTCTGAGGCATCTTAATCAAAATAGTTTTACCAAAAGTCTCAATTCTGAATTCTGATCATATTCTAGTTGCATATTGAGGTTAGTAAGAGAATGTAACATAATGATGCTCATTAATTCTTCCTTTCTTCCCCCATCCTTCCATAAATATTTATTGCTTACTGCACGTCAAGTCCAACTCTGAGCTTCCACATGGAACAAATATTTAAACATGACAAGGCACAAGAAATAATTCTACAAGCAAGCTACATTGTTATTCATTCTTCTAATTAATCCTTTAAATTATTAGATACCATTATATCATTTTCTAACAAACTGTGTAGTAGGTCCGCCTCCCTGCTCAACTTCTCTAGCCCCTGCTATGCTTGATCTCTTGTATCCACCCTTCCCCAAGACTATTTTCCTCTTTCATGACCTGTGTCCTTTTATCCAATCTCTGTCTTTTCTTGTCACCTATTTTTTACCCTCTGTTACTCTCCTTTCTAGTTTATTGGGGTTTACTCCCATTTATTTACATGCATATAAAATTGCAATCTAGGAGCCTTATGTGAAAGAGCAGAAATTGTTACTGTTACTACCCATTTTATGCACTGATACAAAATGACCTTACACATAGCTTCAAAGTATACAGAGGGGTACCTAATTTCAATAAAGAAAATTCATAATAAGAGCAAGTCACTGAAGAAATATTTTCCAAAATTGCCAGTGAATTCTAGGATATGGCCAAGGACATTGCTGCTTCAAGCATCACAGGCATGTGAAATATCAACAAATCTGTCTAAATGGATTCACTAATCCAGTGGCACCTGAGTTCCTACAATTCTAAAACCTTTTAGTGAGCCCAGTGCTGTCAGTCTCACAACTACTCTTTCCAGAGCAAAGTCTTAAAAGGAGCAAAGCTTTCCACATGACATTCACACCACACTGAGTCAGTCTGGTGTCCACTCTGGTGTCCACTCTGGTCTCCACACTGAACTGCATAAAGCAGATGATGCTCTCAAAGAAACTGCCTTCCAGAATTTTACCTTCAGATTTGATTCCCTAACATGACTCCCATAAAATGATTTCTTGGCTTTACTTACAGCAAATTATTTGAACCAAGCTAAGAAACTGAATGTCAAGAGATTGTCAGACCCACATCAAGAAGATCATCCATGATGACCAAGTTGGATTCATACCAGAGATGCAGGGATGGTTCAACATATGAAAATCAATAAACATCATCAAACACATAAATGGAATCAAAGACAAAAACCACACCATCATCTCGACTGATGCTGAAAAAGCCTTTGACAAAATCCAGCATCCCTTCATGCTTAAAGTCCTAGAAGGAATTGGATTGGAGGGATCATTCCTCAATGTAATCAAAGCCATATAGAGGAAACCCACAGCCAATATCATCCTAAATGGGGAAATGACAGAAACATTCCCTTTAAAGGTAGGAACCCGGCAAGGCTGCCCCCTATCACCACTCCTCTTCAACATAGTGCTTGAAACACTTGCTAGAGCAATAAGGCAAGAAAAGGATATTAAAGGAGTACTAATTGGAAAAGAGGAAGTCAAACTATCCCTATTTGCTGATGATATGATTGTTTACTTAAGGGATGCAAAAAACTCCACCAGAAAACTCCTAGAAACGATTAACAGCTTCAGCAAAGTGGCAGGATACAAAATTAACCTTAGAAAATCAATGGCCTTTCTTTACACCAAGAACAAGCAACTGGAGAAAGAATTCAAAGAGACCTTCCCACTCACAATAGCCTCAAAAACAATAAGATACCTAGGAACAAACCTAACCAAAGA
>VZQC01010310.1:864965-1051649 GCA_009823505.1 Rhizomys pruinosus
ATATATATAGTTTTATATATACATAAATATACACACACATACATACAAACACACATGCATACACATATCACTTGAATTGGAGAGGTTTTTTTTCTTCCTTAAAAGATGTCACATTTTCTTTAAGGAAGTGTTCGAAGGTTCCTCTTTGGCAACCCCAACCATCAATCCTGCTCTTTTGCCCCACATTGAGGTCTTTCCCTCCCATGGTTTAAGCTGCTTTAAGTCAATTGACCAATTTATTCACCTACTTGCCCTTTAACATTTTGAGTATGGTTGAAAAATGTATAATAAATAAATACAAACAAAGATAGTCATAGATTTCCACTGTAAGATAACTCTTGGAAATACTATTTGTTTCTACATGGGAAATAATGTATACACTGCCACAGATGATTTGTGTCTCTTACCAAGGAGAGGCGACTTCCTCCAGTAGCCGTCTCTGACTTCAATGTAGTCATACCAGCACAAGCTACTCTTGTATAAGTCCATCGTGGTAAAATTTAAGACAATCTGCAGAAAAAAGGACAGCAACATGGAGAGTAAATGTGACTTTATATAGCAATTTGATTCAGGGACATCCAAGACAATAATATGGACTCTTTCTCTTTTCTATATTTGTAGAACTCTAGCAAGTTATTTAAATATATTGAAACCACACTTTCTCATTCTTGGTGTTATTTGTGTGTGTGTTGGCTCATGCGTGTAAGAGTACATGTATGTATATAGGTGTATGTGTTTGTGGCAAGTGTGTGGAAGTAAAGGACAGGAGTTAGTCCTTTGTAACCTCCCACCTTTTATTTGAGACACAGGCTCTCATTGGCCTGGAACTTTGCCAAGTAAAGTAGGCTAGCTAGCTTCACAGGTTTCACTACCTCCATCTCCAGCTTTTCCTCTGCTGGCATTATAGGAATGCATCATTGTGTCTGACATTTTATTCAACTTTTTACTTAGGTTCTGGGGAGCTAAACTCAAACACTTTGCCAAGTAAGCCATCTGTCCAGCCTGTATTCTTAGTAATATGTAATGATATCAATAGCAAAACAAAGTTAATCCTTAGAAAAATTAAGCATTTTAGCAATTAAACCAAAATGTCAATATGAACAGCTGTAAATAGGAACCTTTATTCAAATTTTTTATTTTGTATTTTCCTAAGATAAATATGATTTAAACCATGAATAATTTCAATTTTTCCATGAATGACTTTTTTTAATAATTTATTTCAATGACAACCAGTGAAACATTATAATTACATTAAAAATAAACACCATGTGCCGTATTCCCAGAACATAATATCATTGTGTGTGTTGAAATGTTTAAATACAGCCCTAACTTTCAGATTTATTCCTCTAAGTCTAATCAAAGGCAGATGGTACTACATTTCTCTAGATCCAAGAATATAGAATCAAAGACTTTCAAGTAAAAAGACCTTGTACATGACCCTGTATTCTGTTCTTTGTTTTGGAATGATGCTGCTTTTAATAAAAATAATTAAAAAACAATTCTTGGAAAGATAATGTTCTCATTGCTTCATAAAAAGATTTCACTTTTCAGTAATTACCTCTTTTATTTGTACTGATTATACTGAAAGTAGAACAAAATTAACACAAGAAATGAACTTACATGAAATAAAATTCATTTGGAAATAATTTTGTATATTGAAAAGCTCATTTTAACTCTATTGTGATTAAAATATGGAAGATGTTTAAGACACACGGTAAATTTGCCCTTTAGAAACCGAAATAGATGGGGCTGGAGAGATAGCCTAGCAGTTAAGAGCACCGACTGCTCTTGCAGAGGACCCGGGTTCTATCCCCAGCACCCACATGGCAGCTGAGAACCGTCCATATCTCCAATTCCGGGAGAACTCCAGTTCCAGGGGAATCCGACACCCTCTTCTGACCTCCGCGGCATTGCACAACACGGGTGCACAAACCTACATACAGACAGTACACTCATACACATACAAAATTAAATAAAATTAAAAAAAAAAGAAACCAAAATAGATGTTAGCCAAAAGCAATAAATTGTAAATATTTGAAATGCTTCTACTATAAATCTATGGTTTGTAACAATACTCAAAGAACATTTTGTGACACTGCAAGAAGTGAGTATAAGAATGAAAGACAGAGACACACAGAGAGAGAGAGGAAGAGAGAAAGAGAGATAATATTAAACTTCTTGTATCCATATTCCAGAAGGCTGTTAATTCCCTAATAAAAATATATGATTCTGTCCTTTCATAAGATAGGCAAGCACTGGGGCTGTATATAACAGTGTGTAAAGCACCTGCACACAAACTTTAGGGCTGGAGTTTGGATCACCAGCACCCACATTAGTTCCAGGTAGGCACAGCAGGATTAATTCCATAATCCTAGGGCTGCCTTAGAGGAAGAGACCAAGGATCTCTACAGTAACTTGGGTAGCTAGACTAGTCAAATTGGTGAGCTCTGGGTTCAAGCAATGAACTCTGCCTCATATAGTACAGAAGCAATAGAGGAAGGCCACCAGTATTCATCTCTGGCCTCCATATATATATATGTACACACATGCACACACACACACACACACACACACACACACACACCTGCACCCAATACATGTGAGCACAAACATATATGCACAGAGAAGGCAAAGACCGATAACCATTAATGATAGCAAAATCAGTTTTGAGCTCACTCCTTCCCAGGGTGAAGAATCAAGATCACTGTGAATATATCTTACATATCTTACACCTGAATATGGTCATGATCATTGATAAAATTTTACTACAAAGTTGGTGTCAATTGTCTACAAGGCTCAACATACACATTTTGTATTACTGAAAGATAAAAATGCCAGGTGTGGTGACACATGCGTTTAATCCCAGTACTGAGGAGGCAGAAGCAGGCAGATCTCTGTGGGTTCAAGGCTACCCTGATCTACATAGCGAGTTACAGACTCTGTTTCAAAAAATTAAAGTAACTCTGAAGGCGATAGAAGACAAAGTTGGCAGCAGACTACAAGACATAGGCATAGGAAAAGACTTCCTAAATCAGACAGCAGCTGCAGAAGAATTAAGGTCAACAATTGACAAATGGGACTTCATTAAACTCAAAAGCTTCTGTATATCAAAAAAAAAAAAAATCAAGGAACTGAAGAGAAAACACACAGAGAAAACCCACAGAATGGGAGGAAAACTTCACCACAGATACATCTGACAAAGCATTGATTTCCAGAAAATATAATCTACTCAAAAAACAAAGAAGAAAGAAAACTAATGACCCACTCAATACATGGAGCAAAGAGCTAAACAGAGACTTCACACAAGTGAGGAATTAGAGATTGTTGAGAAACATCTTAAGAAGTGTGTTCAATGTCACTAATAATTAAGGAAATGCAAATTAAAACCTTACTCCAATAAGACTGGCTAGGATCAAGAAAACAAATGATACCAAGTGCTGGAGACGTTGTGGGGAAAGGGGAACACTCATCCACTGCTGGTGGGAATGTAAACTGGTACAGCCACGATGGAAAGCAGTGTGGAGAACCCTTGAAAGACTTGGAATGAACTTGCCACCTGACTCAGCCATACCACTCCTGGTCATGTACCCACAAGACTCATCTTACTGAAGAGATAACATTCACAGCCATGTTTATTGCAGCTCTCTTTACAATAGCAAGGGGCTGGAACCAACCCAAAATGTGGTACATCTACACAATGGAATTCTATGCAGCCATAAAGAAAGATGACATCATGAGCTTTGCAAGTAAATGGCTGGAGCTAGAAGATATCATGCTGAGTGAAGTAACACAGCTCCAGAAAAACAAATGACAAATGATATTCCTCATCTGTGGATGCTAGAACCAATTACCTAATCATATGGCAAACCGAGCAACGTCAATGTGATCTGAAAACAACTGTGCTCTTATATTGTGAATCCCTTAAAAAAATAAAAAAATTAAAAAAATTAAAATATTCCAAGTTTGACACAGTAGAAATCTACTTCAAAATTGTAATCCAGCATGTTTTGGCATAATTTGTTTTTAGTATAATCATTCCTTTGTTTTTCTCTTCTATTTAAACACCTCCTACTCTTTTTCTAGTTTTTCTTTAGTTTCAGTCAGTTTTATTTTTCCAGATATTTTAAAAATGTTTCCAAGATTTTCCCAAACAACAAAAGGCAAAGTCCAGATCACTTTTTTTCTTTTTCTTTTCAGTCATCCTCCAAATTTTGATTATAAAAATATTTTTAATTACTGAATTTTTTATAATTTCCCAAAACATTTTACTTTTTAGTGCCTCTGCAGATTATGCTTAGGATATAGTTGAAAAATGATTTCTGGGTTTCTCTCTTATTTACTTTGAGCCTGCTCCAGAAGGGAGAGACCACCTCACTCTTCATTTACACTCTTCCTACAATACCCACCAGGGTTTCAACTCCTCATGATCATGTAAGAACTCATCTATCACAGCAGAAGTAGAAAAAAAACCAGAACACAGACACAAATAAGCCATTGTAGCTCTTTTTGTGGCCTCTATCTTATATTTAAAGGATAATTTTGTGCTGTGGGGATAGCACAGCCATTAAAGGCTGAGGCTAAGAACCGCAAAAAAAAAAAAAAAAAAAAAGATAATTTTATAATGACATGCAAATAGTTTCAATTTCCTCCTAGGTGAGGACAAGAAATCAGGTAAATTGGAAATATGTGTATTATCAAATTTCACCCCAAATTGAAAAACAATGTGGTTGAACTGCTATCAGTTAATCTGCGACTTCATAGAATACCCTGCTCCCCTGATACACAGGGTTAAATAGAGGATAATTCTGAGGAGAAAGTTTCCTATCTTGTTTTTAATCTGCTAGTTTAAGCATCAAGTACCATGGAAGAACAAAACTGGCCTGATAAAAATATAAAACACAGAATCCTTTAAAAGTGGAAAATGTAATAATGATAGGTTTTCTAAAATAAAATCTTAGGCTGTGACTATAGAATTAAAACTCTGGCCTTTGACTAATGTTGAATTACATACTTGAATTACAAATCTAAAGCACTAGGGAAATACTTGGTTGTTTTACATTATAATAGTTCATGTAAACATAGTGCATCTTTCAAGGAATGAAAAATGAATAATGCATAACACAATTACAATATACATTTTACTTCTGATTATAATAAGCACCAGTGTGAAATTAACCATAGCTCCTTGGGAACATGGGATGGAGGAAGAAAACTAAGGGCAATTCTCAGATTTCCTGGGATCTGTGAGAAGTTTCAGTTGCAAAGTTAAAGTGATACAATTACAGTTGAGTTTGCTTATTAAAGACTTTGTTTGACAGTGCTGCAGGGTGAAGAATCTTGAAGAAAGCCAGATGAACCGTTCAATGGTTGGATGTCTGCGAGTCTCCAGAAAATAAATCAATGAGCGTGTGTCGGCACAATTAAGATAATATTGACTACCTAAACAAATTTCATAATACCATAAAAAGGCCAATTAAAATATCATTTATACTTTGGTGCTAAGGATGTGGAAGAAACAAATATTGCCCATTTGACTGATACTATTTCGTAGCTTTTTGGAGAGAGATTTTAGAATCAAAAGCAACAGGATAAAATAGATAAACAGATGACTGGATTTTAGCCAGAAGAGGCCTAAGTCAGTGTTTTCATTGACTGCAGAATTTTTCTTAGAAGAAAGTTCAGAAATCATACTTCGGCTCAGTAAACTGTATCTGTCTACAGCCTATTTCAATAAATATAGTTTTATTGCAATTATACCTTTAATGTACTGTCTGTGTCAGTTTGGGCATTAAATTGTCAGAAATGAGTATTATGATAAACCTATACAAAAAAATTATTTAATGTATGTTCTGTCTAATCCCAGCAGTAATTGACCATCAATGTTTTCTTCAGCTCCAAAACTGTGTTATACAACAGGAAAAACATTATATCTTTTCCTGAAACTAAAAGCTTGTCTTCAAAGGCTATCAAGAGATTTGGGTTAGAGTTTAAGCTCTAGCTTCTCTGTTTTCTAGTTTAAACTTTAGGGTTTTGAATAAATTTTCTGTCACATCAAACCTGTCTTAGAAGAATTAAATTGCAAAGTTTTATTTAAGTAATACGCAGAATAAAAGTCAATTCTAAAACATTCTAAATATTCTTGTGTATTATCATCATGGTGAATGTTCAGGCATCCATTCTAACATAACCTTTGAAACAACTGTAAAATTAAGTACTAGTCCATTTTTCTTAGGCCAACTATGCTGGAAATCATAAAAAAATCCATTTAAAAATATCACAAGAAAACCAACCAAAGTAAGGACTCAAGAAGAACCATAGAATGGTGAGAGACTTTGGAGCCTTTATAGAAGTTATTGCCTTACAATTTAGATGACCCTAGGTAGTCATATTTCTCTTAGGGATTAATTACATGCCAGATGGTGAAGAGTGGAGACTTGGCTACTATATTAATATTTTTCTTTTTACAACTATACAATAGCACTTGGATTTTGAAATCTTGATTTGTCATTTTGACAGTTTACTATACTGTCCTACAATCTCTGTAATTCCGACTTCGCTTGCTTTATACCTAATCAACAATGTTTATATACTGTGCTAGCCCTAAATCTCTCCTCTTCCCTTCAAGCTTTTAAATGGAAAAAAAAATGTTACTCATACTTTCCCCCAGAGGGGGAAAACACACTTCATGTGTGCTTGGAGTTTTATTTTGATTCTTCTCCAAGGATCCTAAGCTCTATGGCCACAGAAATTTCAGAAGGTCTGGATCCCATCAAAACCTGGGCAACAAAGATTCTAGAGCCATGATGCATGCTCCTTTGCTGCCTAATTTTCTATGATCTTGAATATGTTCATGTTCACTCCTAACCAATGAGCTACCAGTTCAGTTACATTTTAATATACTTGTTTTTATTTTAACACTCTAGAGTCCTATTTTAATCTTACTTAACTGTTTCTTTTGGATTTTTGAGAAAGGTAAATGATCTCTCTATAACTAAAGAAAACAAAAAGAGTAGAAACCAAATTTCCATAACCAGATGAAAGACTCCACAAAATGCAGTGTGGACATAAAATTGAGTATTATGGAAGTTTCAAAAGGAAGGAATTCCTGCCACATGCCACAACTTGGCTAAAGCTTGAAGAATAATGTTGTGAGAAAAGCCAATCACCTGGAGCCTGATCAACCTCCCTGCTGTCACACCCTTGAAGAAAACTGACTCACTCCCAACACCACCCCAACAGCTGTCAATTTCCAGTAGTATCTCAGCTAGGGTCAGTGTTTCTTGTCTACATTTCCCATCCAAGAGTGTTGGGGACCACAAGTTAGACTCAACGGGCCTTAAAAATACAATGACAGAGGACATGAAATAGAGAGGGGTCATTGCAGCTTGGTGGGAGTGAAGATGGAGGAGAAATCTACCTACATATGATCAGAATGCATTTGATGAAACTGTCAAAAAAAGCAATAAAATATTTTAGGGGCCAGTCACAAAATGAAAAACATGTATGACTTCACTACCTGAAGTTACTAAACAAACCAAACCTGAAACAAATGCATCAGATCATTGCAGTGGTGATGACAGGGAAAATGGGAAAGGGGTCTACTGCTCAATTTAAAATATGGAATGGTCCTCATCCACTGCTGGTGGGAATGTAAACTCATACAACTACTGTGGAAAGCAGTGTGGAGAACCCTTAAAACAATCAAAATGAGCCTGCCATCTGACCCAGCCATACCACCTCTGGGTATATACCCATAAGACTCATCCTACTGCAAAGATATTTTTATATTGAATGCTTATTGCAGCTCCCTTTACAATAGCAAAGAGCAGAAACCAACCCAAATGCCCCTCCAACAAAAATGTGGATAACAATAATGTGCTACATCTACACAATGGAGTTCTATGCAGCAGTAAAGAAAGATCTTATCATGAACTTTGCAGGTAAATAGATGGAACTCGAAGCCATTATGTTAAGTGAAGTAACACAGTCATAAAAAGGGGGAGGGGGAATGGTTTCCCTTATTTGTGGACCCTAGTACCAAATCCCCCAATTGAAAGGCAAGCTGAGCAACGTTATTGCTATATTTCTTTCTACCTGAAAGCAACTGTGATGTTATAATGTGAATCTCTTTATTAATGCTTACAATTTCTTTATTGTTATGAAACTTTTTCCATAAGTCATACATCATTTCTCAATCAAATCTAGAGTTGCTTCTCTTTCCATGTCCCGCACCCCACCCGAGTCCCTGCACTCTGCCCTATATGTCCTGCATCCTTTTCTGAGTCTTTCCAGAGTTTTTTTTTCAGTTCTTTTGTTGTTCTCTCCAACTTGTATTGCTACAGTTTATATACATATATATAGATATTGATATATAGATATATACATAAATACATACATGCATACACATATCACTTGAATTGGAGGACTTTTTCCCCCTAAAAGATGTCATGTTTTCCTTAAAGAGGTGCTCGAAGGTTCCTCCTTGGCAATCCCAAATAACCATCAATCCTGCACTTTTGCTCCACATTAGGGTCTTTCCCTCCCATGGTCCCACAAATAAAGTTCAGTAAGCACCTGTCTTATCTTGATACCCCTGTACTGGCCTCCATGATGCAGCCCAGGTAGTCCAGTAATGGCAGTCTACATTCTGACAAGGCTGAAATCCCCTTAGCTGTTTAGTCCACAAGCTGGGTATCTCAGTAGTCCCCATCTGGCATTGAAGGTTTGGAGGATTCTTGGAGAGACATGAGTCTTAGTCCATATTGGAAGGTTAAAAACCTGTATTTCATGTCTTCGAGGAGAGCCAAAAGGGATGGCAGGCACAAGGTAGATGCACTTGCCAGTAAGAATTGAAGACAGGCCAAACCACAGTACTCTCTCTTTTTTTCTTTTTGTCTTTTTACTAAGATCTCAAGTTTTATGTCTGCAGTACAGTTTCTCCCATCTTACTGATTATTTATTTCTGTTTGTCCTTTCCTTTTGGATGCTTAAGGTGAATCTCTTAATGAGGCCTAGAATTAATTTACCACTTACTTTCAGACATGGTAGTAGTGTATATGGGTGAAAGGTATATATTCATATTTTAGAGTAATATAAAATTAAAGGGAAAAATGTGAACTCCTAAACATATATCAGAGTTAACATACAGTTTATTCTTGAAGGACATAATTCTGGTACATATATGACGACAATGTAACCATGTTTTGGAGCAATACAGTTGGGAGGGAACGACAACCAACATAAGGACTGGGTCAAAGAATGGACTGATATAGTTAAATTCTGCCCAAAACAATAAACCTTTTCAGAGAAAAACATTAAAAAGACTGAGAGAAAGATGCAGGACATGTATGGCAGAATGCATGCTATGGGATGGGGTGGGAGGAAGGGAAAGGGGAATATGTCTAAACTAAACTGAAAAATGATGTCAGAAATGCACAAAACACCAATAAAAGTATTATATTTTAAAAAAGAAATATTCCAAACGTCACAGAAATAAAATATGTCTTGGTAACTTATTTCACAACTACTTGAACATACTAAGCAGCACTGAACTTAAAAATAGACGAGATGGTAAATTTTATTATATGATTTTTACCACAGTAAAATGAACTGTAGCACTTCACATGTCATAATAGGAATGCTAGATGAAAAGACAATAATATCTCTTTCTTTTTAAATTTTTTTGGAAAATTTCATATATGAATATTGTCATTATCTCCATCCTTCACAGTCTCCCACCACCCCCTCCTATGTCGAGCCACACACTCTAAATTTCTTATCCTCTTCTTTGATGATTATTGCTGCATAAATATACTTACATTTATAAGTACTGATGTGGCAATCATGAGTACCTTTGTGTAATGCTGCCTAGTTAGTATTAAATAACCTCTCAGTGAGCTAGACCCTGAAGAAAGCTCATTCTCCCTCCCTCAACATCCATTGATGGCCTGTAGATCTTCATTTTGAGATGAGATCCCTTGTCATTCTCCCTTTCCACCTTGGCATGGAAACTGTGTCATTTATGCAAATTTCATTAGATAACCATACTGTGGAGAATTCACTGGAGCAGTTCCCCTATTATGTCTAGAATCCATCAACTAGCAGTAGGCATTGTGTAGCTCTGTCTCTTACCTGTCATTTTAAGGTAAGGACAAAAAATGTCTTGAATATAATGTGAAAATTTTATATAAAGTGAGGATAATCTGAATTAACTGGTATAGGAGCCTTTTATGATTTGGGGAGAGGATAAACAAACTAATTAAACCTAATCTACTAAAGAAAGCAGGATGGTATAATGAAGAAACAAAATAACATAATATAGATTTGTAATTTATAAAGATGTGAGGGAAAATACATAATTCATTATATAGAACAAGAAAGTAAAAATTGAAGTGTATATAAATATAAAAGCCAAAACCAAAAAATCGAATATAATTAGTGCTCTAGATAAGGATAAAGCATCATATTTTAAAATTAAAAATAAATATATGCTATTTCATAGGAACATTCTTGTAACAAAAATTTTAAAGATATTAGATGTATGCATGTATAATGCAGGACATATCCATATCAGGCAGAAGTATTAGTCAAAAGAAAATATAGCTTTATTATTTCAGACAAAATAGAGTTTTAATCTAAATCATGACTAGCAATAATGAGATTTCTTACGAAATAAAACAAGGTAAATTCATCAGGAAAATATATCCTCAATATATAATATTCTATATATATTTAAAATAGTATAGTCTAAATAAAAAAACAACAAAAATGAAAAAGTATAAAGTTCAATTAAGAAAACTACCAAATAATGACAAATACTAGAATAACTTTCTCTTTTAAATAGACCAAAACAGTAATAGTAAAATAATAACTAAACAATTAAAAAGATTGAAGACTGATAAATGCATAAAAACTTCTAATGAATCATCAACAGTAGATCCTTAAAGCACAGATTAATTTTATGAATACTGATATCGTCCAAGGTCACACCAGTTAGAAGGCATGTCACACACCAAACTCAGACTACAAACCTTCATCCAAATATGATTTAAGGAGAAATCAATAAGAGTAGAATGATCAAAAGTACCATGTATTTTATGAATAGAAAACGCATGCAACAAAAGTACATAGATTGACAAAACTAATAAGACAAAGTAATTTGAATGTAAATATGACTAAAAAGGTTATATAACACACTGATAAGATTAGGATACAATATTACTTGACAGAAATTTTAGCCTCAGTTGTTTTTATGAGAAAAAAATATACTTAAAAATGATGAATTGGGCTTCCTGTGCTCATTATGAGATGTGAACCTCAGCTTGCTGCTCCAGCCCTGGCCACCATGCCTCCCGCCACAATGGACTCTAATTCCCTGGAACCATCAATCGTAAGCTCAAATAAACTCTTCCTTATATATATAAAAAAATGATGAATTAAACATATAGCTAGAAGTAATAAACTCAAATAGTGTAGGAAAATAAATATTTAAGTTTTGAAAATTAATATTCTTCAAACTCCAGCTATAACAATTCAATTTTTAACCAATTATCATAAATAATATAAAAAAAATAAGAGAAGGTGATGCATTTTTTGGCTTTGTTCATGCAACATTGTGAAAAAAAAAAGGGTTTATTGGTAATCACAAAAGAAAAGTGGATTAATTTTGAATACTCATTATATAGAGCATTTGAATTGGATTTGAGAAAAGTTTCCCCATTTGTGAACTAGTTGCTATGATCTGATTTAATTTAATTAATAATACTCCCCCAAAATTTCAATGTCTATGAGATTTTTAAAAAGTCTTGTCAGTTTAGTGATAGGATCACTAAATTTCCTCTGTAAATGAATTTCATTTTATTCTTCTCTTTTTCTATCATCTTTCTATGGATATTGAGTTTCTTGGTTTACAGTCCTTTGACTTCTTAATGTAAGTATTTAAGCCTTTTAATTTCTTCCTAATTATTTATTTAGCTGCATTTAACAGGCTTGATATTCAAGATTTTTGTTAGACTATAGTTGAAAATAGTTTCTAATTTTTCTTATAATCTGTTCTTGGCTAAGTTGGACACGTGTGTGTGTGTGTGTGTGTGTGTGTGTGTGTGTGTGTGTGTTTGTTTTAGTATCAAAATTAGGGAGTTATTTTTCTGAGAGTCTTTGAGTCAATTCCATTGTGTTTGATAAGATGAATCATATTGTATGAACCATTCTATAACAGTTAACATATTTTTTAATTATGTTTCAAAAACTCAAAATTCAAGTTTTTCGATATATTTTTATTTGAGACCCTGTAGCCTAACTGACTTGGAAGTGGCAATATAATTTATTTCAGAGAAAAGTGCCCACCTCTGCTTCCCCAGTGCTAGGATTGAAGGTGCCTTCTCCATTATTAACTGGATACCTAAAGTTTGAAAGAAGAATAACACCCAGGCCTGCTAGTGTACAACTGTCATCCCAATTATTTGAGAGGCTGAGAAGAGGGATTATAAATTAAGGTTAGTCTGGGACGCAGAAGTTGTAAGGAAATCCAGCTCAAATTGCAGGCTGGCTTTCCAATTAGCATGCCTCAGGGCACCACGTGGCCAAGGGTCTGGCCCCACCCCAAGGAGGAGCAAGCAGCATGGCCTAGGTGAGTGATGCTGGGTGGGTCAAGGTGTGCAGTGGCACAGAATTAAGGGCCTATGATTGGCTCTGGGAACTGAGGTCATTTATTTTATAAAAGCAGGCTGTAGCAAGGAGTAAATTTGAATTTCATAGTAACATCATCATGGAATTCCTGGCCATTATTTTGATTAATTATCATGCACATACAGGCTAAGGTATGCCTGAATTTTGTTCAGGTGGCCAGTGGGTTGGAAAGAGATTCCTTTGCGGATCACCAACCTGGGTAGCTAGTGTTGTGAGTGTGTATTGGCTGAAGGGAGGTGTGGTGGTTTGAGTGAGTGTCCCCCATAGTCTTTGGGTGTTCAGACATTTGTCTCCAGTTGGTGGCACTGTTTTTGGAGGTCTTAGAAGGTGTGGCCGTGCTAGAGGAAGTATGTCACTGGGGGCAGGCTTAGTGAGTTTTAACAAGCCTCGTGGTCTACAGTTACTCTCTCTGCTTCCTGTGCGTTTTGTGCGAGATATGACCCATGCTGCTCCAGCTCCAGCCACCATGCCTCCCACCACAATGGACTCTAATTCCCTGGAACCGTCAATTGTAAGCTCAAATAAACTCTTCCTTTTATAAGTTCCTTGGTCATGGTGTTTTATCACAGCAACAGAAAAGTGACTAATACAGGAGGTGATCAGCCATCAGCCTGAAATTCCTGTCCGGGCTCTGCGCAGGTGAGAAGCCATGGCCAAGAGTGGAACATGTGTCTCCTGGGTCCAGGATAAGGGCCTGGGTTGAAAGTATCATCCAGGCCAGGCTATGGGAAGTAGCCAGATGACCTCCTCGCTGAGGGGTCAGCTCCCCACAGTGTCCTCAAAGCAGGCACTGTGTCCCCAAGCCCTTTAGCAGGGCCGTGTGGTCCCTGTTTGGCATAAAAAGAAAGCTTCCTACAAGAGGTGTTTAAGGAAAATTTGAGCAACTTACAAACCCTACTTTAAAATAAAACTAATGTCTTCAACAATAGTGTTTTAACATTAATCTCTGGAGTGTAACCAATAGCAAAGGCCAGTAATGTTTGGGGGTCTATGAGGCACCCCCTGACCAATAGCTTCATTGTAAATAAGAGCTAGAGTTCAGTGGTAGAATTCATGTCCGGTGTGTGCAAAGCCCTAGGTTTGACCCCTAATACAGCAAAATAATTTCAATAAGCAATAATAAACAAAAGGTAAAACAAAGTGCAGTCGGAAATTGGTAAAGCTCTTTACTTGGAGGGACTGAAAGGTAACTCAGAGCCTATAAAGTTACCTTTTCTCCAGGTGTCACAGACACTCTCCAGATGCAGTGTGTATAAGAAGGGTAGCCATTTGGGAATCCTGGGGAGGAAAGGTTGCCACTGGATTCTTGAAGTGTTTCTCCACATGCTGAGGGGAAAAAAAGTGAGAAATTATGCATTAACCTTTATGAAACACATGAATATCCTAAATAAGCTGTTAGATATGAACACACATTTTATTTCATAAAATGTCTTCTCTTTTTTTTTCTGTAACCCCTTATGCTCTCAACTTCAAATTCCCCTGCTGTACCATCCTGAATCCTTGGTTTGCATGTCTGTTCCACCCTGCCCAGCTCCACAGACTACCTTTGTAAGTAAATTTCATTTTAGGTCTCTCTTAGAAGAAGTTCAGCATATTAACCGTTATTCCTAATGATAACCATAAAACAAGATGAGATCAGTAAACTCACACTTATTAATTCTTTCTCACGGCAACTCATTGTTATAGCATCTAGCCGCAAGGACACCTATCCCCAGATTTAGGCTAGAGTACTACTTCCATAGTGCTAGACCCACAGGAGTCTGACATTAGTATAGTCAATGTGAACAAAGGGTGAATTCAGCAAAATTAACTAGCAGTTTCATAGTAAATTAATGTACTAATTCAAGGTTTAAAATTATCAAATAATTACTAATAAATATCCAACATAGACAACATCAAAATGTTTTCTAGAAAGATTCAAAATAATAAAAAATGTAAGATAAAAACTATCTTGAGGAATAGAAATTTCTCAGAAAGTTCTAATTGTGTGTTTACTCTTCGTTTATCATTGCTCATACATAGAAATTGCCTGAATAACAACTATATTTTTCTCTCTCTCTTTTTTTTTTTTTTTTTGAGACAGGGTCTACCTGTAGCCCCAGCTGTCCTGGAACTCATTACATAGATCAGGCTGGCTTTGAACTCACAGAGATCTGCCTGCCTCTGTCCCATGAATGCTAGGATTATAGGAGTGCACCACGACACCGGGGCTTTTTTTTCTAAGTTTGTCTTATTCCTTGGAAATAGTTATCAATCACTTGAAATAGAAAATTACTAGCTATACAGCATCAAGATTTGCAATCAGCCAGTCAGCATAATGGCATTGCAGTCTTCCTGTCACTTTTGCAGCAGACATGCTATGCACTCTATGAACCTGCAGTGAGTCTTCTTTATAACCTTTACTGGGTAATCCAAGACAAAGGAGCTCCTTCACTCTGAGAAAAACTGTACTCAAACCTGAGACATACCTTATTATTTTTTTTCCCAAGGTATAACTATCAGCATGTGAAGTTTTGTCTCAGCAAATCCTCAATAAATTAGAAATGAGTCTGCAAGTCTTGTACTAAATAAAGATAATACTCCAAAAATGTTAAAACAGTAATAAAAACGTCTGAGATGATATAAATATTTATACCATCAGAAAAACAGATATTACATTTGCACAACAAGCTAAATTTTAAGGAGTGAGCAATGTTTATTCTGATGAATCAGACAATAAAATGATATTTTGAAACTTCTCAGGTCGAACAACAAAATTTAGCACAGTTATGAATAATCCAGGGACCCTATTATTAAAGAAACAGAAAATTAAAATGTTAGGATTTTGTGGATACAAGCAATATGCTTCTAAACAGGATGTGCTTAAATGTTAAATAACCACTGGGAAGTTGAGTGCGTTTAATGAAAAAATTATATTTCTCAGCTGTTTATCAACAAATTCCATGATGACTCAAAACCTCTCCCAGCCACAAAGAATGTTTAGACTGGATTCCGACAGTGGATCATAAAAGAATCAAATGTTTAATTGCACAAATGTATATAAACGTAACTGTCTGATCAACAGATTTCTTAAAAACATAAAGCCAGTAGAACATTAAAGTTAAATTATTATCATTGTTACCACCATACTAACCCTATTATAGTGCACAGAAGCCAAGACAATTAAATTGACATTTTGTGATCTTTTGCAAACTTTCTTGAGTAAACCATGGCCGTCCTTGGCTGACAATTCCCCCTCAAAAAATGTCGACTTTCTCAACTGCTGTGTTAGGAGGACAGCCTGGGCTCAGAGTGATGCCGTTCTCAAAAAAAAAAAAAAAAAAAAAAAAAAAAAAAAATTCAGAGAACTGAAAGAAAACTCGACAAAGACAAATGGCATTTCATCAAAATGCTTGCCAATTATCATCAAAGAGCACACATTTTAGTGTCAACACTGTTGCCTGCTAATCCTGAAATCACAAATTTCAAAATATTTGAATCAGACTTCTCACCTAAAAAGTTAGTCAATTAGACTTCACAAAGTTGTTTGATAGAGGTCAAGTATTATATTGTGATGTTTCTTTCCCTAAGTACATCTCTCACAGATGAAAAGACTGTGAAGTGAGAGTAAGAAAGTGCAGATACAATGAGTTCCTCTGTAATAGTTGAGAAAAATGCTAATACAAAGAATTACAAAGAGACAGTTATTGCCACTGTTGTTGCTATTTGTTGTGCTTGAGATTGAACCTGGGACCTGTATGCAAGAGGCTAACACTGGATCACTGATTTTTTTTTTTTATCCCTAGCCTGTTTTTTGCTATGGTCTCCCTAAGTTATTTGGGTTGGCTTTGACCTTGTTCTGATTCCAGGCAGGACTTGAAATTGCAATCTTCCTGCTTCAGCCTCTCAGGTAGCTAGGATTACAGATCTGCACCAAAATCCCCAAATGAAACAATTTATTATTATAATTATTCTAACAAAGCATTTTTAAAAACCCCATTCAAAAGATAAAAATTCTTTAACATTGGTTATCTCACTTTTGAATTTGATACTCCATATGTATGTTCCTTCAGCATTAGAATTCTACTTATGATATAAACAGAAGATGTACCCATGCAGAAAGTAGTGGGACCCAGCCCTGCCTCTTCCTCTCCTTTCAACTTCCTGGCTGTGAGTTCAGCAGGTTCCCTCTGTCATGCAAAGTGGCCAACTGATCTTGGCCAAGAACTTAATAATATTGCAAGTGTGCTGGATAGCTTTAGTGTCAACTTGACACACCTGGGTCGAGGGAGCCTCAGTTGGGGAATTGGCTCCATTGGACTGGCCTGTGGCCACATCTGTGGACTATTGACTTGATTGTTGAGCAATGTGGGAGCGCCCAGCCTACTAGGGGTGGTGCCACCCTGGGCAGGTTGTTGTGTACCCTATAAGAGGGCAAGCTGGGCATGGGCCAGGGGAGCAAGCCAGTAAGCAGCATTCCTCCATGGCCTGTGCTTCAGCTCCTGCCTCCAGGTTCCTGCCCTGAGTCTTGGGCTTCCTGAGTGATGAACTGTAACCCAGGAGATATGAGCTGAATAAACCCTTTCCTCCCCAAGTTGGTGTTGGTCAGAGTGTTTTGTCACAGCAATGGAAGAGAAACTAGAACAGCAAGTTAAAATTGTACTCTTCCTAAACTTATGGCCTCATATACTTGGTACATTACCAGAAAGTTACCACACTCAGCATACTTCACCAGGCAATATTTGTTGAGAAAATATCAGAGTTGATAGGCGGTTTAAGTACAGATGAGTTATACGATTACAAAGAAAAAATAAGATAAAATACAAAAAACAGAGTCTATACCAGAAGATTTAAACTAGAAGCATCATAGGAAGAAAAATAATCCAAAGATTTGAGCAGAGGAGAATAGATCTTAAGCACGAGAATTACAAGAAAATAAAATGCAGAAACCATAAGAAAACAAATGCATAGTTTATGCAGAACAGATACTATATAAATCATATGTGCTGAAAAGATTCCCTCCTGATGGTTGATTTATGGAGGAAGTGTGCCACAATGAGACATTCTCCACCCTTAAGTGTACAATTCGTACTAAGAACATATAGAAGATAAGATGGAATATAATGTAAGTCAAATAGCATTAGCAGGTATCCCTTGAGAAATTTTAAGACTGCCAATAATTCCTTTGATCACTGCTAGGTGAGGGAGAGTTGATCTTCTTTATGAGAGTGACACTGGATAGATCAACCATTTCAAGTGAATGAACTCACACCAAGAGATAGAGACAAAAACTTGACTAAATAAGCTTTAACATATATGACAGAATGCACAAAATCTGGTGGGAGGGCTAGGAGGCAAGTGCAGAAAAGCAAGGGTGTCTAAATATGATGAAGATACATAATATTCAATAAAAATAGACATTGTTTTTAAAAATAAGTCTGAATGTTTGAATGACTTAAAAGCAATCTGCTTTTGATAGCAGAGTCCAGAAATCCCTCCAATCTCAGTGTTCAAAAGCTCTGCTCCCCCTGTCCCATGCCCTTCCAGTGCTCTACGATATGACCATGGATGACTGTATTGTATCAGCAGAGTCAGCAGAGTTATCATGCTATAAAATGATCTTCTTTACACAATTCATAAGGAGATTTCTTGACTGTTGGTAAAGGAAAGAGCAAGAAATTGCAATGAAACAATTCTAAGCTATCAGAAACTCAACATTATAGCAGCATCTTAAACACTCTTTAACACCACTGTTGCACTGGGCTTTTTCCACAGTATGAATTGACTATGTAACAAATATTGTGGTTCCAGTGTGTGGATGATGGTTTTGTCAACTTGAAACAAACTAATGTTACTTGAAAAAGGATCACAATTAAGGAATTTTCTCTATCAGACCGACCTGTGACCATGTCTGTGGGGGCATTTTCAATGATATAGAAGGGCCCAGATCACTGTAAGCAGTGCCATCTCTGCACAGGTAGGTCTGAGCTGTTTAAGAAAGCAATGGTGGTGCACACCTTTAATCCTAGCACTTGGGAGGCAGAGGCAGGCCGATCTTTGTGAGTTCAAGGCCAGCCTGGTCTACAGAGTGAATTCCAGGATTCCTAGAGCTACAGGGAGACCCTGTCTCGAAAAAGATTACAAAAAAAAAAAAAAAATAAAAAAAAAAAAAAAAAACAAGGGCAAGAAGGACTGAAACAAGCCAGGTGATTACGTTACCAATCCACTCAGGCAGCATGGTTCTTGCATGAGCAGTCTCTGTTTCGAGCTCCTGCCTTCAGTAAACTGCTCTCAATTTCCTCAGTGTTCGATTGTAGCTTGGAAGAGGAGGGAAAATAAACCTTTTCCCTCCGAGCGCTAGTTCTTTGGTAGTGTTACTTATTTTTAGCCACCCAGTAAAACAAGAAAGTGAACTACGAATATCCCATTGTACCAATCTAATTTACTATTTTAAACACTATATAAATATAAGAATGCATTTACTTATAAACAATATAACAACATGTTCGGGATAACACTTATTATTAAAATAACTTAATAAATGATTTCATAGCTTATAAAATCTTATAAAAATTATAAGTAAACACTAATATGAAAAATTTAAAAATATATACATTATTAAAGCTATTCTAAAATGTTTAAGAAAGTCTCAGTATTATTTAGGAGATAGCAATAGTATTTGCAGGCTGCTTATTAGTAATTTGCCCCTTTGGGATAAGGATGTAATGACCACAGACACAAAAAGCACAACTTTGTCTATTCATCGATCCCCTTTACTAGATCAGTGTTCATTTCAAGCTTAAACTCCATGATGGTGCTGCACAACACGCAGACCAACAGAGCTTTGAGCATAAACTGATTTTAAAAAGGTTGGCATAAAAATAGACAAATATGTTTTATTGGCTCTACTAAACAGCAGGGTGATTTTTTGTTGTTGTTGTTGGTGGTGGTGGTGGGTTGTTTGTTTGTTTTGTTTTTTTGTCTTTTTGAGACAGGGTCTCCCTGAAGCTCTGGCTGTCCTGGCTGTCCTGGAACTCACTCTGTAGACCACACTGGCCTTGAATTCACAGAGATCCATCCACCTCTGCCTCCCCTGGCCTTGAACTCACAGAGATCCACCCACCTCTGCCTCCCAAGTGCTAGGACACCACCATGCCCAGCCTAAACAGCAGTTTTTAACAAGAGCGAGAAGAATGCGAGAAGAATGCGAACTCTGTGAGATCACACAGTGTGACATTGTCTTTGGGTCTCCCTTGTCCCTTGTAATTCAGAAGCTGTAATGGAGCAACTTTGTATTCATATTGCCTTATAAACACATGAAAGCTTTCACACAGACCACAGTGCTGCCTTCCAAGAATGCTTGGTCTTGCAATGTTAATCAAAACTCTCATTTATGGCTCATTTACATATTTTACACTTTTGAAATTGCAAGTAAATCTACATCTGTTCAATCCTCATATTAACAACTGAAATATAAAAGAATTATAACCTCACAATTATAGTGTCGTAAGTTTACTTTTTGATTCCTAATGACATTTCTATAATTCTACATTCAAATGTGCCTCAATTGTCCTTTTCAAGTGGGATGTATATATGTACATTGCCTAGAGAAACAATGAAAATAGTTTTATGTGTGAAATGTCCATTTCTAGGTGCTATTAATCATATATTACAAAAAACATAGTATGCCTAATATTGCAGTACTAGTAAGGGTTACCCTGTGTTTCTTAAAGATTTTTTTTTCTTTCTTAATTTTGTACATATTATGTCTTTCAGTGTGGGTTTGTGCCTGTGAGTACAGTGTCCACGCAGACCAGAAGATGATCTCAGATGCCCTAGTACTAGAGTTACAGGTGTTTGTGAGCAAACTGACATGGGTCTAAGGAACTTAATCTGGGTCCTCTGCAAAAATAGTACGTACTTAAACCACCAAGCCATCTCTCCAACCCCAACCACGTGTTTCTTGTCATAGTGGTGCCATTGTCTTATAAACGACTGTGGAATTTAATGTGTGATAAAATAAATAAACACTACATATGTATTTGTCCCGTTTATTTATTTATTTGTTATGTATTTTACATATGTATTTGTGGTATTTACATAAGAACACTTTTTTATTTACATAAGAACACTTTTCAGCAATAGGGATTGAATCTAAGGCCTTGAACATGTTAGGATTATCACCTACCACTGATCTACATTCCCAGTTTTCACCTTTCAGATTCTCACTAACTTTGCTAATCTGGACTTTCACTCAATGCTCTGAACACATGATCCTTCTTCCTCAACCTCCTGAGTAACTTGGATTACAAACCTTATAAACCATTTATAAAGGATGTTTATTCATCTATAAATCCAATTTTACTATCATGAAGTAAATAAATAAATAATGTCTACCAAGCGCTAAATAGGAGGATCTTTTGGTATATGGCAAAATTAGATACATACACACGTTTATGTAAAGTTTGCTTTCAATATTGAATCTTTTAAGATATGCAGGTTTGGCAGCATGTGGCAGCAGACACATTTAATCCTAGCACTGGGGATGCAAAGGCAGCCAGATTAAATTGCAATGATCTCAAACTATTGTCTTAAATTAATGAATTTACACTATCACCCATACTGAATAATAAGCTTCTTTTCTATTTCGTATTATTATTCCACCAATTCACTTTTTATTACTTGTACTTGACCATTTAATCTGCTCAAGAAAGATTCTAAACCACATATCAGTAAGAAGCTTTAAACTTTTGCAAATGAACTAGCTATTCTTCTCCTGTATCCTAAAGAGAGAGCTTCCAGGACAGACACCAGAAATCACAGTAAACAACAAAACCTCCCCATCCCCCATAGATAATTTAGTATATCATGTTTTTTAATAATTGTCAGTATAAATTTTTGAGGAATGTACTTGTCATAGATTTTCTGAAGAAAATGCTACTATTGCAGCCAACTGATACTTTTTATTTATATTAGCATCTGTAAGTTTGACAGTCAAGCCAATATTTTCAAGTACATTAAATAAATCAGTATTTGGGAAAAGAAAGATTTTTTTTGGACAAACATTTTGGGGAAAGCTTTGTTAAGCGAAGTTGAACACGTTTCTTGGACATATTTCAGAATCCACAATGAGATAAACAAGAGGTTTTCAGTGTCCTAATCTTTCCAATTTGAAACCCAGAGTTTCTTCCTTTCTTGTTCCATCAAGGCACTGATATTCCATTGGAGCTTTCTAATTTAACCTTTCATTAATCATTTTACCTAACTTTACTTTTGTAAATTGTCCCCTAGCAACATGGTTAGCATTTACTTTTTACAATGAATTTATAAATCCCTACTAATAAAATTTTCATTTATGTCCCATTGATAATGGTCCTTGCAAATAATGATCATTCGGAATCTGACTGTATGGGTATATGTATGGTGTGGATGTGGATGTGTACTGCATTCACCTGACTGCACATTCCATGTGGAGGCCAAAGGAAGATGTCTTCTGTCATCTTCTGTTGTGTTCCACCTTATTGACTTGAGACAGGGTCTCACTGAAACACAAGCTCTGTTTTCACTTCTACTGGCTAACAGTGAGTTTTCGCTATCCGCCTATCTCCCAGGAGGCCAAAATGCGGAATTATAAAATGTGAACATGCCTAACTTTTTGCATTGATGCTGTAAATTTAGACTCAAGTCTTCATGCTTTCAAAAAAGCTACTCTTACCCATTGAGGCATTGCTTCAGCCCACAGATCTGATTATCTGGACACTCATTTGATCAACTTGATTGAACATACAAGCCCCCCCCCCAGCTGGATGGTGGGACCCAAGGGCTGTGTGGGTTTGGGCACAACTGCTTGCAAATTGGTCTTACATGAAGGATGCTTGTACTCATATATTATTACTTATTGTTTAAAAAAAGAAAAAATAAAGAAGTAATAAAAAAAGACTATTATTTTTATGTTGGCAAGAAATCGACATTAGACTGAAAAATTATTCAATTATTTAGTAATGACGGGCCACTCCATTTGGCTCATCTTTGTATTTATTTTAAACTAAATAAAATCTACTACCCCTGTGCTCAAAATTTGAGTTCTCTTTATCACAATTGAGCTCAACAGTTCCCTTCATCCTTACATTATGGTTGCTGAATTGGAGCCAAGCATGTCAGGTACAGACAAAGATGCAAACACATTTGAGTAAATTGTGGCTTGTGCATATGGAGAAGCACAATGAAGCACAATGACGTCTGTGTTGGCAGTGTAATACCTGGACATCTATACAGCTTTCTTGCCTGTGCAATGTCTCCTTTGCTCAGCCGGGTTCGTTGACCAATTGCAGGACGGATGCCATTATCATCTCGGGATGGAAGGATGGTGTCAAGAAACATCCCCCTAAAACACAGAAGTAAACCACATCTAAGTCACCACATTAAAAGTCACATATCCATAAAAAATAAGGGTCACTTTGTCCAAATTCAACTTAATGAGCAGTTATAGCAGTTTGAACTTATGACAAGTGTCAGGATTTCCAAACACTTTATTCAAAGCAAAACAAAAACCTATATGTAAATATGAGAAACTCCCTTGAAGTCAATGATGTATTTTATTTTTTCCTTAGAAACATGTATTCTGTAATTTTAAAACTAAGTATTGCTTGACTGTCCTCCCACAAAAATACTGTCACCTTTGCTTTATTCTCCCAAGAAGATCCAAGAATCCCTTAGAAAAATAGCAACCTGTTTAAGCAATTTTGAAGTTACTAAAAATGTTATTAAGATCCAAAAATTTCAGTTATTATTTTAATTAAACCACTAATTGAAGCTAGATTTTCTTAGTACTCCAAGTATTGTTACAACATATGATAAAAGACTGAGAATCAACAGTGACAAATTATACAAGACAATTTAAATCAAATATATGTGTGTAGGCAAATATATAATTTGATTTTCATAATAAAATTACTAACTGAAAAAAATTAATCAATGCTCTAATAAATGCAAGCTACAGATATTGAGCTGTTTTGGCCTCAGTTTTGTGGTAGGAGACTTGTTATTTTCCCTAATATGCATAATTTAAGATTCTGACTATAGTGCACTATAAAGATACATTCTAATTTTATAATGTATATCAAACATTAAAAACTCTAAGGGAGACACTGGACTTAAAAGTTAAATGGACTGGAAAAGTCTTCCAAAGGGTTTAGAGTTCTGGAGTGTGTGTATTTTTTAAGAAAAAAAAAAAAAAAAAAAAAAAAACAGGAGAGAATCCTCTTGTGAATTAATAAAATCATAAAAATAGTTTAAATTGAGATGAAGAGTGTGGTATTCCATTCAAAATATATAAGTTAATATATATTATATTGAAGTGCAGATTATAGAGAAAAAATTTAACTCTACTTTGGGCTTTCCCTTAAAAACATTTATTTAGCACATTCCTAGGACCAAGTTTATAGTTAGCAAATTAAGCAAACAAAAATTCTGTCTTTTGTGAGTCTAATATTTGAACATGAAGAAGAAATAATTTAATAAACTATTAATAACTCAGGTAGTGATTTAGAGGAAACAAAGATGCAAGTGTGAATATTTATTGTATAACAGTGACCCTGTGCTAAGGGAATTTCTGGAGCTTTGTGCACAAAAGAGAGATTCTAGATACTAAGGTGAGACTCTTGTGCCCTGCCCTTAGCTCACAGATGAGAACCTCTCTCAAGACTGAGTTTAACAGACATGCAGGAGTTGGAGCTTGAAGCTGGCCTCAAAGAAATATAACAAAGGGCTTCCTCTAGACCTATCAAAGAAAACACCCCGGGGTAAAGAACACTGTCAGTCCCACAAGGATGTGGGAATCTTGCATTTCAGGTCTCATAGAACACCAAGTCCTTTCTAATTGGATTTAAACCCTATTCCACAAGATATAAATCATATCTGGTACTCTTAACTGAACCAAAAACCCATGGCTGGCTAAAGTATAGGCCCTAGTGGAAAAGCTAATATTATTATCTGGCCAAATGGACATAGTAGTAAACTGCCAACAACCCCAAAAAAGAAAGTGCCTAAGACTAATTTCAAAACTGAGGGATCTCAAAAGACTAGCTCAGTTTCCAAGGCCAGAATATTAATAAAACCTCTCTAAACAGAGAACAGAGACAATTGAGACAACCAGAGGCTCAACCACTTTCCAATCAGGATAAGACAGGTTAAACTGCTTCACAGGCAAATGCGCATATCTTCTTGTCTCATGACTTTCTATAAATTGTAAGTTTGCCACTGGTACTATGGAGAGAAATAGATTAGGCAATAATAACTAAAATCCATTTCTATTACCACAGTACAATCAGAGCTAGCTTTTAATAGAAGGAACTAGGGAAAACTCCACTGGAATTGAACACTGTAGGAAACAGGAAGGGTGTGCATGTCAAGACTACATGTATAACTTGAGAAGAGAGTTCTCAAAGATGAAGAACAAGAAACACAATAGTTCAGAGATTAGAAGACCCGAAAAGAGTTAGTGTACCAGTCATAGAACTGAACTATTACCCAGAGGACAATGTTCATCAATAGGAAGATGAAAAACAGAAGAACAGTGTAGTATACAAGTGATTCATGACTCACCTCTGAACCTCTCTGTAAGGGAAAGGGTCATGATCTGTAGGTGTAATCTAAATCACTCAAATAGGGAGATAGGAAATCTGTAATTAGATCAAATCTTCTATCTAGTGTTATTCTTCTACATGTAGCTATGGAAATTGAACAACCCCATTCATTGAAGAAGCTGTCTTTTCTACAAAGTGTGTGTTTGGCCTCTTGGTCAAAAATCAGGTTTCTGTAAGTCTGTGGATTTCAATCAGAGTCTTCAGTTCTATTCTATCTTTATGGCAGTACCAAGCTGTCTTTAGTACTTAACTCTGCATTGTAATTTGAAATCAGGAATGGCAATATGTCCAGCTCTTCTTTTTGCTTTTCAGGATTGTTTTGCTATCCTGTTTGTGTGTGTATGTGTTTCCATGTGAAATTTAAGATTTTATTATTGAAGAATTGTTTCACAAAGATTTTCAGAGCCAGAGGTAGTGTTTGAATTCAAGGAAACTTTTCTGGACACATAAGAATGGCTGCACATATGAGCCCACAGCACTGGTGACAGCATGCACAGGCTTTGTTCAAGCCCAAGTAGATGAAATCCCAGCATAGAGACAGAAGGAGAGCATAAAGCCCCACCATTAGCTGAGGAACTATTGGCAATTGATAGCTGCAGGGAGAAGGAAAGTCGGTTTTCATTCAGGCCATGTCCAGGTTTGGTTGACCATGATCCTGAGGACAAACCTACAACCAAGATTATGGAGAACATAAATTACTCTATAGGCCTTAAGGTAAAATTATAGAGGAAAAGAAGAAGGGGGAAGGGTGATGGGAGTAGGTTTGAGAAGACATAAAGGAGGGGTTCTGAATTCGAAAATGCATTGTGTGAAATTCTCAAAGAATCAATAAAAAGAAACTATCGGTCTGTAAAGGTCAAAAGCATTTTGATAAAGTTGCATTTAATTTCAGACAATGAAATGAGTTCTGGTTCATTTTGTCTGCACAGTGCACTCCCGACTATTCCAGATGGTGCCTGTCACGTGGTCCTTTGTTCTTTCCTTATTTTCACTGTGTTCAATTTTCTTCCACATCTAGCAATTTAGTGATGCTGGCTTCCTCAGCACAGCATTACCAATCGGCCTGGGACAAGTCTTATTGGAAATTCACTAATCCCCACTCTGTTTACTTCAATTAGGTTAAAAGAGTAAATTAGACATAAAACCATGAAAAGCAAAAAATTCCTGTAAGATCAGGAGCAGGGCACAGACACCCATCCTTACGCCTTCTGTTCAATAATTCAGCAGGATGCTAGAAGACTAGAGGAGTTAGCAAAGAGAGAGATGAGAAGAGATAAAGAGAAGAAATAATAAGTAATCAAATTGAAAAGAAGTTAAATTATCTTTATTTGCAGATGTCAAGTTCTTACATAATTCAAACAGCATGTTTCCACATAAAGCACACACTGGAAGGACTGATGAATTCAGCAATGTAGAACTGAAGATCACCAAACAGAACTCAGAGGCATTTCTGTGCACTAACCAAGTACAATTCAGAAAAGAAATTAATTGAAAATTCCACTTACCATAGCACCAAAAGGAACAAGGAAAGACTTTTCAGGAAATGATAATAGAGAAATTGGGATATACACATGAGAAAGAATGTATTTAGACCAATCTCTTATATCACTTAAAAAACACAAATCAAAATGGATTAAAAGATGTCAGCATAAGACCCCCAAACTATCAAACTCCTAGAAGACGGTGTAGGAAAGCTTCACATTATTGAATATGGCCATAAATTCTTGGATTTTTGAATAAAGACACAGGAAATTAAACTAGACTCAGCATTCATGACTACAGCAAGCTTTAAAGGACCCAAATTAGAAGAGTAGCAGAACAGTTAGAGAAATAGGATAGTTACAGAATCATGTATTTGATAAATAGTAGCTGCGTTATTTAAAAATTAACCTGTTTTTCTTAATGACTAAAATATATCAATAAATGTTTCTCAAAAATTGTATACTATGAGATCCATGAAAAGATGATTAAGTGATCAAAAAATGATGTTCATTGTCCTCAGAGAAATGCAGATCAGAATCATAATGAGATGTCACTTTATACTTAGTTTGATTTGTGCTATCACTATCAAAAATCACAGAAAATAACATGAGGTTGTGAGGATGTGAGAAAATAGAACCCTTGTGCTGACTTGAGAGGCTGCAAAGTGGTTCAGTCATTACAGAACTCAGAATGGAAGTTCTGCAAAACATTCAAAGTAAAACTAGTACACACTCCAGCCGTCCAATTCCTTGGGAAGATATATAAAAGCAAGAACCCTGAGAGGATCCCTGCACACCTTTGCATAACTGCACTGTTCAAGCAGCCAGAAAGAGAAGCAGTTCAAATGCCCAAGTAACCCAAGTGTCTACCTACATATCTGAGTATAACACATATATGACAGCAATATCATGGAAACAAATCCTGTCCCATTTTGTGACAAATCTTGAGAAAATAATGCCATCTGATTCCAATTATGGAAATTCTCTAAACTATTTAACTGGAAGCTGAACAGTGGTGGTAGATCACAGTCAATAAAAAATAAATAAATAAATAAATAAATAAATAAATAAATAAATAAATAAATAAATAAATGTTTTGGAAACCAGGCATGGTTGTTTCACATTTTGCAATGTGAAAAATTCTGGAGATTTGCTTCACAACATTGTGAAAATATCAAACATTATTAAAAAAATATACCCTTAAAATGGGAAATTTTATTGATGTAATTTTGACCTAATTAAAAACAGAAACTTCCTGAAAATGTTAAATGTATTATTAAACATATTTAGAGATTTAAAATAAAATATTATGAGTTAGATCAATCAGACAACTATGTTTCTATCAATGTGGGAAACTACGTTTATTTAGGAAATGAGGATAGGTTTTTCTTGTCTGTGAATTTCATATATGCGCATAGTGTATTTGATTAAATTCACCCCTCCTCTCCCTCCTCTCCAATTCCTCCCCTATCCGTCCTCCACCACTTTCCCTCCAAGCCCCATATGCTCTTTTTTTTAAACCTACTTAGTGCTTCTAGTAAGGCACTGGTACATAGACATCCACGAGTGCATGACAGCTGCAACTGTCGGTAGCTCCTCAGCTAGGATTGGGACAGCTTTGTGAGGCCAACCCTGGTTTGTTCTAACATTTTGATTTGCCTGTGCTCATAGATGCTGTGATATGAAAAGGATAGTTTTAAGATAATAAGAACAATATGCCAAGCCTGACAGATTAAGATGGACCAGGGAGAGGTGGATTGCAGGCCACGAGAGCTTAGAGACACAGGTATGATGTTAAGGGAGCACAGGCTAAGGGGAAATGAATAATTCAAACCTAAGTAAAGAATCATTATCAGTGTACTCTAAAAAGATGTTCTGGGCTTGTTTTAACCACTTTCCAGCACCTCCTGTATTCCAATGATTCAAACCTCATGTTAATTCTGAATCATTTATTTTAGTAAATGATTGAGGGATTAATCTTGGCTGAACTAAGACCACATAACAATTACATACATTTGTATGGAAAACTCAGTTCGATTCCAAGGACTGACCTAACAATAAAATTTTATAACTCTAATCTCAGCCCAGATTTCTGAGGGTATTTCTACAAAAATTTAAATTCTAATTCCAGAAACAATAAGTATTTGGATGTTGTTATGTGTTAATAAATATATTTTTAAACAAATGTATCTATTATATGTACTTTAGAAGAACATCCTTTTCAAAACTAATGTAAACACTCATTTTCTAAGATTTTGTTCTTTAAGAAAGGATTGCTTTTACATAGACCTACATGACACTGTTCTTTATTTTATTAGTTAAGAAAATAAACCTGGTAATAAATTTGATTTTTTTTTTCTTTTTTAACACTGATTAAAAAAAATGGATGTAGGGGTTGGAGAGATGGCCTAGCAGTTAAGAGTGCCGACTGCTCTTGCAGAGGACCTAGGTTCGATTCCCAGCACCCATGGCAGCTGAGAACTGTCTTTATCTCCAGTTCCAGGGGAATCTGACACCCTCTCTGACCTCCGAGGCAATTGCACGACATGGGCGCACAAACTTGCAAGCAGACAGTACATTCATACACATAAAAAATAAATAAAACTTAAAAAAATGGATGTAAATGAACTGTGAAATGGACAGAAGTGGATAAAAAGCATAAGTGTAAATGGGCATGCAGGTGCAAAACAGGCATCAATGGAAAAGCAGATGGAAGAGTTCAGTGCTTTAGTTGTCCCAAATACCTTACCTGGGAGCTATTTGCTTGATGGACTCATCATTAGAATGAAGCAGATCAAACCTCAAATTTATTATAGTTCTAAACATGACATTAGGTTATTAATGACATGATATTTTAAAGTTGATAGATTGTGAACTATAATTCTAAGCTGCATGAGAGTAAAATGTTTTCCTAATGTATTTTTTTTTTGAGAATTCATCTACAAATAATGTCAAATTTGGGGCATAAGTAGTGAAAAAAAGTAAAAATACACACCTTACACCACAATTTGCATACAGAGTCAGACATCCCCCCTCATTACATGAATCACGTATTTTACCTGTGAATTCTCAATTTTTACCAGATAATGCTTTGCCAGTTTAGCATGCTGGTTGGTTAAGTAATGTGTTCATTTATTTGTAACACTGGGAATAAAAGTTGTTTAAATAATCTATAATACTTTCAGCAATGCTTTCAATGTATACATTTAGTAGGTACTGTAAAAGCATGTTTTTAATGCCTTTTAAATAAATGTTTGCTGATGGTATGAATGTTAACCACCATTTCTCTGCTTCATTTTTGCCATAGGGCAGCAATATTTGTAGGTGTTTATAGTTATAATATTACACATAGCTTTGCGGGGAGCCACGTGGAGGAAAAGAATTAAAAGTCAAAAGGTATAACCTGAGACTCCAACCTTGAGAAGGTGTTCCTGGCATAGTGCATGATACTGTCAAAATCATATCTCTCCCCAAGAGAATTCACTTCTCCAGGCTCCATCTTCAGGAAATTGTACTCTTGACCTAGGAATCAGGAAATGCAAATTTGAGAAGACTTAATTAAAAAAAAAGTGAAAAGCCCTTCTCAGACCTACCTCTGTGATTTACTGACTGGTACTAGATGATAGATAGATAGATGATAGATGATAGATAGATAGATAGATAGATAGATAGATAGATAGATGATAGATAGTTAACAGATAGATAGATGATAGATGATAGATTGACAGAAAGATAAATGATTGGTTGATAGAGGGATAGATGAGAGATTAATAGATAGATGATAGATGTCAAAAGATAGATGATAGATCAATAGATAGATGATAGAAAGATAGAAGCATGCATATGCAAATATAAAAAGCATACTTCTTCACTTTGATAAGAGCTGATTTCAGAAAATAGGTAACACTACCAGAAAAATTTAGTTAGCTTTTCTTTTCATTTTATTTATTTTTTTAAATGTGTATGAACTCCAGTTCCGGGGGAATCCGACGCCATCTTCTGACCTCCGCGGCATTGCACGACACGGGTGCACAAACTTGCATGCAGACAGTACATTCATACACATACAGAAATAAATAAAAATATAAAAAAATGTGTATGAGTGTATTTCCTGCATGTATGTGAGAGCACCCATTTTGTGCAATGCCCACAGAAATTACAAGAGGGCATTGGATTCACTGGAATGAAAATCATGGACAGTTTTAGCTGCCATGTGGGTGCTGGGAACTGTGGGTACTGGGTCCTTAACTGCTGAGCCATCCCTTCAGCCCCTTGGTTAGCTTTTTTACATCTACTCTGTTACCTAATTTCATTTATTTGAAACTCTATTACTTTAGGGGTGCTATACAGATTATTATAATAATTTATGATTTAAAGCCATATTCAGACAAAAATTAATGTAGTATTCGTACAAATTTCATTTTGATTATAATCATCAATTTTACACATAAATTTAAGGACAAAGTTTGTGCTTATTAGTCATTGCTCTTTTTTTTTTTTTTTTTTTTTTTTTTTTGGTCTTTTCAGACAAGGTCTCCCTATAGCCCCAGCTATCCTGGAACTTACTCTGTAGGCCAGCCTGGCCTTGAACTCACAAAGATCTGCCTGCCTCTGCCTCCCGAGTGCTAGGATTAAAGGTGTGTGCTACCACACCCAGCTAGTCATTGCTCTTGAAAAACACCTAATCTTAAGTTTCTTAGTCAAATCAGAAATTTGTAGAGAATTTATTTACAATATGGATGTTTTCATTCTGGGATCTCCCTGTTGTAGAAGTTCCGGTCACTCAGAAAACTTCATCCAGTAACTACTTTTCCTTTTACCCTGAATGTTTCATAAAAAAAAATTAAGTTATAATTTCCAAGTACTATTAGATTTTACTTATATATCTGTGCATGCTGCATATACATTTTTCTCTTGTCTTGGTATATATTCATTTGAATCAGAAATATATTTGAGTATGAGCCATTTTAAAAGACTGAATGCCTTCTAAGTTTGTTTTTTATTTTGGTCCACATAATAAAATGTTTAATGAACAGAGGACAAGAAAAAACTACTTAACAGCAAAGTTCTTCTTACTCTATACTTGAATTTTTCTGCAATATTGTCTCTCCTTTATTTCATTAATGATATAATGTATGAGATGAACATTGACAACTGATGCAGATGCCAGCATTTTCCACATTGAGGGTACAAATTTCCTTGCTTTAATACCTGATTGGCTGATGACTTCATTAATGTTGAACTGACGTCTTCCCTTGGCTTGTGGAATCGTATCCACTGATTTTGTTCTGATCTCTAAGGTCCTACCTTAGTCTTTCAGAAGACATGCACTAATGTGGGTCAGGTACTGATGCTCTCCATTTTCCTTAGGCGACATTTTTCTTCTCCCTCCTCTTTCGCCAAGATTCAAATCTGCTCATGTTTTTAGTCTTTAGATACACCCCTCCTTTGTCACTATAGGAGGACCATTACAGGATTTTTATGAGACAGACACACACCCTGCTGCATTAAGGAGGCAGGTCATTATAGGGTTTGAATCCAGAATTATGCTAAATCATTATTTGTCTTTGTCTTTCTCAAAAGGATTGTAGTTTGACAATGTTTCTTGTTTTATTTGACATACCAATATTCATCTTGAATAAAGATCCTTCCTGAAATAAAACATTTAAGGACACCCCCCCCAATGTTCCCTTGAAGTATTTTGGGAGTAGTCCTATTTATCCCTCTTGTCCTTTTCCTGCCTTATCAAAGAATCAGATCATCTCTCATAAACTATTTAGAACTCTAGTATGTCTCTGGACTTCACTCTCAGCTACTTTCTACCCATATTCAACAATCCCTAGAGCAGCACAATTCTTTTTTTAGAAATCTAAACTTCCTTTGTTCATAGTCCTTCAATTATTCCCTGGTAGTTAGAGGATAAAGCCTAAATTTCCTAGACTTATATAGATGATTCTGATTCTAACCTTCCAAGGTAGTTAACAACCAATCTTGCACTTATAATTTACCATGCAGCGGTAGCACAGAGCTGAAAATAGGTGTCCTAGTTAGACTCAGCTGTCAACTTGACAGAACCCCGAGTCAATTGAGGCAACCTCAATTGGCTGATTGCCCAAATCAGATTGGCCTGTGTCCATGTCTGTGGGGAATTGTCTTCATTGTTGATAGATGCAGAAGGGCCCAGCCCACTGCAAGTGGTGCCATCCCTAGGCAGGTTGTCCTGGGTTGTCTAAAAGTGTTGGCTGAGGATCAGCCCGAGGAGAGAGCCAGTAAGCAGCCTTTCCACATGAATCTTGCCTCAGGGATCCTGCCTGAACATCAAGTCCAGTGACCTAGGTGTCTAGCATAAAATAAACCCTTTCCTTACCAAGTTGCTTTTGATCAAAATATTAGTTTGCAAAAAGCAAACGAAAGCAAGAGTCATGAGTTAGTTTTAGCAAAGAAATTTCCCCAGTTTTCTGTCTACTGTATTAAGTCAATTTTGCTTCGTTTTAATTTTTATGACATCTGTTCTTATCCACCAGAAGGGACATGTGTCACTCGCTGTTCAGTCTCTACAATATTCTCAAAATGTGAATCTTGCCCTTTTCCACCATCATCTGTGTCTATCCATATAATCCATACTAAGCTTTATATTTTCCATGACAATGTCTCTAACTGGGATGAAACAGATGAGGAACAGCCCTACTGAGTACAGAAAAATATAGTCCAAGAATTTAAGAATAAAATTAAGAAAATAGGGACCCTTTCTTTTTACTATGTTTATGCCTAAAATATATACTAACAAAACACAATATAGGAAATTTTTAACACCATACTTTTATTGATGTTTTGTGTATTTCAGACCTCGTTTTTCAGTTCAATTTGGACATATTCCCCTGTCCTTTCCTCCCACCCCACCCATTTCGTGCATTCTGCCATGCATCTTTCTCTCAGTCTTTTTAAAATTGTTCTCTGCAGAAGTTTATTGTTTGGAGCGGAATTTAACCTTATCAATCTGTTCTTTGACCCAGTCTTTATGTTGTCATTGTTTCCTCACATCTGTATTGCTCCAATAAATACCTAAATAAACATTATATATGTACCAGAATTATGTCTCTTGGGAATAAATTTTTGATGAATAAAATGTAGTGATTTTGATGAATGTGAAAGTTAAGAAAAATATCTTAATTTCTGGTAGCAATACCTTAACATCTTATAACAGGGTTATTGTCACTCACAAAACTCTCAGAGAAACATATACTTTAATCATAAACTAGATTTTAAGTATTGAAAACATTCTTAAGAATCTGTCCTTAGCATAGTCAAGTTTAAGAGAAATAAATCTCAGAAAAAAAACTATTAAAATTATCCTAGGGATGACATATTTCTCTGGAATTGACATAATTCTCAGAAATTATACCTGATACAGCATAGATTTCTGTGGTTGAAGCATGTCCCAGCAAGGCCTGGGCCCTTTTTAAAATCCATACACATAGATTATAGTACAAAATGCATATTTAAAAAAACCATGGGGCTGGAGAGATGGCCTAGCGGTTAAGAGCACCGACTGCTCTTGCAGAGGACCCGGGTTCGATCCCTATTACCCACATGGCGGCTGAGAACCGTCTTTGACTCCAGTTCCAGGGGAAACTGACACCCTCTTCTGACCTCCTTGGCACTGCACGACACGGGTGCACAGACCTGCATGCAGACAGTGCATTCATACACATACAAAAATAAATTTAAAAAATTAAAAAAAAAATTAAAAAATAAAAAAATCATTATATATTATCTAGCCATTTATGGTTTAAGAACTCAGATCCATTCATGGAAAGTGTGGATATTTATAAATAACTTCAACCTAAGAAAGCATCTTAGAAAGGGTCATTTTTTAGTACAGTAAGACATTGACTCTACCGCATTAAAAAAAAAAAATAGTTTGCATTATTAACAAAAATGTGCTTCCAGGTCCAGAAACCTCTCACCTGGCTGGATGTTCTCTCTTATGATGGTTACATGGTTGTCTCGATCTGGCCGTGTGTGCTCATGCCAAAACCCTATCACATGGCCCAGTTCATGAACAACAATTCCAAACTTGTCACAGTTCTTCCCAATAGAGATTGCCTGAGGTCCGTTTCCTCGCCGACCAACATAAGAGCAGCATCTACAAAAAGCAGAAAGTGAAGAAAGCACTGGTGGAGCGAGGACTCCTGGGTTCATTACAATATGGCGAAATTCTGGAAATAAAATAGGCAACTGTAGGATCCAAAATCAGAACAGCCTTTCATTAGTAAGGCTAATTTCTAGTATGCTTTCAAATTTATGGATGACAAAATTTTCTAAGTTCTTTGCAACTCTCTATGCATTAGATGATAAGTTTGCTTATAAAAATGATCAGAAATAGGATACTGATGTTGTCTAATTTGTTGTTGCAAAGTTACATTCCACCTTCAACATATGCCTATATACTCCCTAAATTATCAGTGTGGTTATCTAGCAATATTCAAATATTATTTTATTATTAAGTTAAAATTTGCTTTTTTTTCCTTTTGAGAAAATGAGAAACAAATTTATCTCTGAAAGACGTTGATTAACCAACATACAAATTACTCTTCTTAGCAATGCAGGAAATTCTAAAAAAAGATAAACAATTTTAAAAAGTTAGTTGAGGGTCTAGGGAAATAGCCCAGTGGTTAAGCATTGCCATCACTTGTGTGAAGACTGGAGTTTGGATCCACAGAACCTATGTAAATGGGCCGGGCAGCCCCTTGTTATCTCCAGGCTTTGAAAGCAGAGACAGGGCTTCTCCCTCAGGTCTGGGCTGAAAAAGATTAGCCATAAGGACCAGATTTGGGTTTGATTGAGAGATCCTACACCGATAAAAAAAAAAAAAAAGGTAGAATAGAGATCAAGATGATTCCCAACACCAGCCTCAGCCTCCCTATGCAGCAGTAACCCCCCATGTGCCTACACACCATGCATACACACATGCATACCACACACACGTACACACACACACACACACACACACACACACACACACACACACACAAAGTGATGAGGGGAGTTAATTGAGGGAACTGGATGAGATGGCTGACCAAGTCAAAGAGCTCATCTCCAAACTGACCATCCAAGTTTGATTCCCAAGACCCACATGGTAGAGAGAGACAAATTGAGCCAACTCTAACAAGTTTTCCTCTGATATGTATGCCACATGTACACTGTGGTTTACATTTCTCAGTTCTTTACAATAAAGTGATTTTATAAAAATGAAAACAAAAATATAAATAGAATTTATTCAAGAAAATTTATTTCAAAAAGTGACTTAGCTAAGGTTTATAGTTAACTGGAGCAAGAGGATATATCTCAATGTCTCCATAAAATCCATGTGTTGAAAGCCAGCCCCTACTATAATGATTTTTGCTGTGGGGTCTTTAAAAACTGATTGGTTATGATCCTTAAAATAAGATGGAAGCCCTTATGAAGGACACTTAACTTCATCTTTCCAACATATGAGAACATAGCACAAGCATGTTCATTAATATCCCCAGTGAGCCCACAAAATTTCCCAGTTCATAAAGCTACCCAATTTGCCAATGATGGACTACTGTGTGGATTACAGTTCATGAAGAAGAATCAACAGCTGGCAACATCCCAAAGCCTCATTCAAGTTCTGGGATGTATGTATTGACCCAGCTACTTAGTATTGGAGTGTAATATTTATTGTACCTACTGAAAAAGTTTCTTTGGTGATTAGACAGAATGTGAAATACTCAGGAATGACCTCAGGCACATTTTCATCAATTTATTGATATTTGCAAAAACTCATGCAAAATATAGGCTCTGTGTATTCCTTTTTGCCATCTGTGCACATGAGTGTGGGTGTATGAAAGAAGATTCTTTTTTTCTCTTTTATTTATTTTTAAGGGATTCTACAATATAATAACACAGTTGTTTTCAGATAACATTGATGTTACTCAGTTTGCCATACAATTAGGTAATTGGTGCATTTTTTTTGAAGTGAGCCAAATTATTAAGCATAAGCAATGAATGTAAGTAACATTTATGTAAAACCAATTTGCAAGTATCTATGTCCATTCTTACATACACATTTATAAGAGAATATAGACACAAAACACCTACTTTAAACTAAGTTTTAAATCATACATGATAGTAACTATAATTATTAAGTGCAAGTAAAATCACATCAGAGGCATTAACAATTACAGTTTAAATTGAGGTAGTTTCTTGGATTAGCCTCCTAGATATCACTAGAGGCCACTAAATAATTAGTCTTCAGGTTGGGAATTATAATTCAGTATACATTGTCAAAGGCTCCTTCAATTTATTAAATTAGAATATAAATGCAAAAAAATGCTGAAATAATGAAAAGCAATTTCAGCTCTTTAATTCCCATGTTGCAGTCCTGTTGATTTTCCACAAACATAAATCTTTGTGCTATCCCTTTTCTCCTTATTCTTCCAAAATTACTTCTATAGTCTTTAAATATGTATGAACTCTTAACCTATGCAATGCCAATTTAATGAATTAATTCATATTCATTATTAATTGGTCAGTCTCTTATATCAGTTAATTAAGCTTAATACATCAATAATAAATGTCTTGGATAACTGGTGGGAAGAGGGATGATAATGAAGTGGGTATTTTTGCTGCCACGTAGATTTTATAAATAGTATGTTCCAATCTCACATAGATAATTATTACATATTCAAAAATGTATTGCTCACATACCCCAAAATTCCTCAATTCAGAAAAACAATACTTTTGTAAATTTAAAATAGATTTAAATGGAAATATTTGCTATTTTTAAAGCAACAGAAATATCTGATGATTATATAGCAATTAAACTACCCACATTGAGTCATTCTAGCTGATTATATTCAGAGAGCACAGGACTTTGAAAAAGGAATTCTGAAAGCAATATGGTCTATTTATTTAATCCTAGAACACCCTTTTGGGCATAATTCCACACACGGCAACATAATAAGATGGAGTTTCATAATGGAAAGGAAAAATAGATTTTATACTGCCTTATTCATAGAGCTAATATTTTACAATGGTCCCATGAAATAAAAATTAAAAAGAAAAGAAATGGAGGTGCTTTGATCCTTGACTAACTAAAGGTTTTAGCTAGTCAGGGGAATTAGAAAGGAGAATTCTAGACAGTAATGTTAATTAAAATACTTATAAATTATCAGACACAAGATGATGAAGTAACATGCAATTTTAAAAATAGATGATTTAATCATATCCAAATATTATTTTAGTGTCTACTGAAATCATGTTTGATGCCATTTTTTCTGTATGATTTTTGACACTTTGTTTCTAACTTGTGTGTTATTTTTAGTGTGACCCTTTTAAGGTCAATCTTCCTGCTCAAGGAAAACTTTATCCATCAGTAGGAAATTTTTACTTTTAAAATTATACAAGTTAATCCAAATCTTTAGTTCTTCAATTTTGTCTTGGGTCAGTTAACCAAAACACCTCCAAATTTTCCTTGATGTTGCTCCATGCCATTTTTTCCATTGCCATGACCATTTTTGAAATACTGCAAATTATTTTTAAGTTGTTTTATTGAGAATTTCATATATTAATATGCTTTGATTAAATATAGCCCATTGTCTCAGCTCCAGTTCTCCTATCCACCACCACATTTTCCTCTCAACAACTTCTTCTTCTTCTTCTTCTTCTTCTTCTTCTTCTTCTTCTTCTTCTTCTTCTTCTTCCTCTCTCTCTCTATCTCTCTCTCTCTCTCCCACTCTCTCATCATTGAGTCCACTTAATACTGCCTATATGTCCATGAGTATGGGACCATCTACTGAAAGCCTTTCAACTGACTCTCCCTCCCCCAGGAGCAGTGGTGAGATTTCAAGGCTTGATCTTATTTGGGTGTTAGGCCTCTGAGAGTTCATGTGTGCAACAGTCCTATCATGTCCACCAAATAATGTTTCACTACAGAAGTTCACTACTTTCAGCACTCCGCCTCCTCTGCCACAACAATCCCTGATCCAATTATTTAATTATTATACAATTTTCATTAAAATGATGGAATTCTTGTTTTGTTTAATAAAAAAAACCTTCTCAAAAGAGACTACAAAATGATAACTGTCTCCAGAAGTTACATCAAGACAGGAATTAATCTTATTCTCTTAACTTTCATGTGTAAATATCTCCACTGAGTATATACCCAGTTTTGTTCATTTAAATATTTCTTTTATTTATTAGTTTTACTGTATGAGTGTATTGCTTGCATGTGTGTAAATGAATCCATGTCATACAATGCCCTCAGAGGTCAGAAGACAGCATTACATTCCCCTGGTACTGGGTCCTGGGAATGGAATCCAGGTCTTTTGTAAGAGCAACCATAAGCCATCTCTTCAGTCCTGCTCCCCTACCCAGTTTTTTCTTTTTTTTTAATTTTTTTTATTAATTTTATTTATTTCTGTATGTGTAGGAATGTACTGCCTGCATGCAAGTTTGTGCACCCGTGCTGTGCAATGCCACGGAGGTCAGAAGAGGGCGTCGGATTCCCCTGGAACTGGAGTTCTCCTGGAATTGGAGTTTCAGACAGCTCTCGGCCGCCATGTGGGTGCTGGGGATCGAACCCGGGTCCTCTGTAAGAGCGGTCGGCGCTCTTAACCGCTAGGCCATCTCTCCAGCCCTCCAGTTTTTTCTTAATGAATGAATAACAAGTGAATAAATAACTAAGTAAAGAAATAATAAAGCATTCCCCTTACTGACATGCTGGCTTTCTTGGGCCAAGCACTACCAGCAGTCCCTGACTCTTCCCTTCTCCCACTAGTCAATCCCATCAATGCTCAGAATCCATCCATTTTTCATGGTTTTCATTGCTAATACCCTTTCTTAAACCATCAGTTCTCATAAGAATTATTGAAATTATCCACTAATTTTTCTCTCTTTTTTTTTGTTCTTACCTCCCTACTACAGTGTTTTCTTAACATCATGATAATTTTAAATGTCAAGTCAGATTATGTCATATTGCAAAAGTTCTGTGGTCAATTGTGTCAATGTTCAAAAATATCCATTCCTCTTCTCTGGCTGATGATCATACTTCCTTACTCCACTAATGCAGGGTTTGGTCATGTGGTTTGTTCTGGACAATGTCTCAGAAACCCAAACTGTCCTTTCTGGAGAGAATCTGTATGAGCCAACACATGGCTGCCCATGTGGTTGCCTCTCCATCTGCCACCAGAATAGCCATGTCTGCAGGGAGGCATCTCCATGAGGCTGCATAAAGGAGTACTGACTCTGGAATATTAAGAGCTAAACAGTGCTGGACATGTGGTAGTGAAAGGGTTTGTGTTCTAAGCTGCTGAGATCAAGGAGTCATTTGTTTTGATGGTATAAATTCACTGAATTTACACCATTATACAGCTACCTAAATTTCTTATATATGATCTCCAATACCCAAAGAGAAGTAGTCAAGATAAACTTTCCACTCATATACAGTAATTACAGAGTCTGAGAGTAAGTGGTAGATCGATTCTAGAGCCTGTTAAGAGATTTACATTATAATAACATAGTTGCATGAGTGGAAAGTATATACACATAGTTTAGAGTAATATAAAATTAAAGGAGGAAAATGTGAATTCCTAAACATAAAAAAGACTGAGAGAAAGATGCAGGATAGTTATGACAGAGTGCATGATCTGGGGTGGGGTGGGGGAAGGTAAAGGGGAGCATGTCTAAACTGAACTGAGACATGATGTCTGAAATACACAAAATATCAATAAAACCATTTAAAAAAGTAGTCAAGATAAAGGATAGTAGATTAATGTAATAAATTGAGTGACATGAATCTCTCTCAATGACAAATCAAATGACTTCCGTTAGAAAAAGATGACACATTATATAATATCTTTCTTAATAAGTAAATGCCACTATAACAGCCATTCATTGAAAAACACATCTTAAACCTTTTACAAATATGAAGTGGGATTAAACCATATGCCCTATGGAAAAAAAGATCAAAGACATCATCTACCTGGAAACATGTATGTGCATTTATTATTTTAAAATACTCTTCTTCTTATATTGTGAATCGCTTAAAAAACAAATAAAAGTACTCTTCGGATAACCACACATAATCAGTAATAGCCTAAAACCATGGAAGCACTAAAGTTAAACAGCATAAAAATCTAACTACTGCCTTTTATTTAATTAGATAAATCATTTATTTATTTATGGTTTTCAAATGTTATTTCATTTTCTTTTTCCCACCAAAGGCTTGTCATGGAAGAGGCATCCATGGATTAATTGAAATAATACTGACTATTTTAGAATAGGACAGAAAAGGTAATGTTCTAGAAGACAATGAAATTCCCTCATCAAATTAGTTCTCCTTCAAAGCATGACAGATTGCTTTGGCTCTTATTTTTAGCAATTATAAAGATTACAAGTTGTCTTATTGGGTAAGCTACAGTAAAGTGATGAAAGTAATGTTATAGAATAAAGTGTATTTCTTAACGTATGAGCATTGGAAATAGAACTGATGAGTATTGTCATCAATACCAATGACATCACAGTACAGGAACTCCATTCTCCAGGTAGAGTTATACTGCATATAGCTAAATGGTATATTTTCAAGGCCACAACTCATAACAGATAAAAGATGTAAAACTGGAGTCTAGTAGGGCTGTTCAGTTCTTGACTTGATATAACCTAACTGGCCCTAAATATTTTATGCAACACTAATTCCCAAGCTCTTTAATTATTTTATTATTGAGATGAATACTATGCAGCATCATCATTTCAAATTTTATGAAATAATATGAAATTGTGATCTGTCATATTAGCTCTGGGTGAAATTTAGAAGTCATAAAATAATTAAAATAATTAGTAACCCAATGTGTTATCCCTATACCAAGCATCACTTCCTTTAACTGAAAAAATATTAAGAAAACATCAAAATGTAAAATGACACTAAAAAAAATCACCAAAATGCAATATTACTATAGCATTTACACACACACACACACACACACACACACACACACACATATAATTTCAAAAGTCAAAAGTCTGATTTTGGAGTGCAGCTATAATTTTAAGTATCTGGGGGGTAAGTCACATTACAATTTCTATTCTCTCTTAAATTACTAAAGTATGTATTTACAAATATTTTTAAATTGTTTTGATGTGGAAGATAAATTCATATACTCTTCTATTGAGCCTTACTTGATGTTTAATTTGTCACTATTTTCATATAAACATGTTTGTCAAGGACACTGGAGTGAGTTGTTTGTCCTAATCATAATGAAGATGGAGATCTGTGTATAAGGACATAAGACTTCTACCACCACTCTATGTAGAGTGAAGTCTCCCTATAAGAAGTTCAGAAATGGGAGAGTATGAAAGGAGGGCTTAGGGGAAATACAATGGTATAGGCATTTTTTCCATTTGAAAACCATTATTTCATTGTTTATTTACTTATTTTGAAGAGTTAGGAATCAAACCCAGAGCCTTGTATGTCCAAGGCAAGTGCTCTACAACTGAGAAACATCTTGTCCCTAATCATTTTAATTGACAAATAATAACTCTCTACATTTATGCAGTACAATGTGACATTTTCATACATGCATTAATTGCCATTTCTAGAACCAGAACCCTAACCAAGCAGGCAGACTGGGCTAGTTGGGACTCATTTGCCAGCCTCCTCTTGTGAGCACTCTAAGAGAATCCCTCTTCAAATATACCCTTTGATTTCTCCACACCCTCTCATTTGTTCTAGGAATGAATTATCCTATGTTGAGAAATGACCACTTGACCCCTCCCCAACTCATGTGCTTTCAAGTTATTCTCTCTCACATTCTGACTTCAACATCAACCTGGCAAAGGTATTTTAAATAATAAAATCATTGTAAGCAAGAACATGAAGAGATAATAGTAAATCGGGGAAAAACAGCCTGATAGGACAAAGTAAAACAATTATGAATATCAATTTGTTAAAAATGGAGCTTGGGGCTGGGCCTTGCGGTGCACATCTTTAATCCCAGCACTACTTGGGGGGGGAGGGGGTGGTTGCAATGCAGAGGCAAGCATATCTCTGTGATTTCCAGGCCAGCTAGGCCAGCTATAGCTACAGGGAAACCCTGTCTCAATAATAATAACAATAATAATAATAATAATAATAATAATAATAAATAAATAAATAATAAATAGAACTTTGGATGTGTTTGCTTTATAAAATTTAAGACTAGAAAGAGGAAAGTTGTACTGACCCCAAAGACATTATGTCTTTAGAAACATGTAAAATACATTTACAACTATAAAGTTTAGATAATCAGAAGAAATCACAGTCAAGATTTGGGTCCTTAAAATATTAAATTAAAAGATAAAAAATAAAAAATATATATTAAACAGATATAAAGAACTAAGAAGCATTTCAAAAGTAACCGAAACTTGTCCCAGCAAAAATTAGAGTAATTTGAAGGGAAATGTGTAACAATTTATGGCACTACCCAAAATATCTAGAGATAATTATGCTTAACTTTACTTAATGTCACTCAGGTCATGCCGAAATTGAAGCAAATTAGTTTTTAAAGTTAAATCATCTTCTACAAAAATATGTCGATATAAAATGATATATGCACCCACTTCAAGACTTACTTGTGCTACAGGTTTCTTTTTAAATATAAAAAAAAACAGCATGGTGTCAGGGAAGAAAAAGGCGAGGACTGTCACAACTTTTTTCTATTGAACAATCAGTATTAAAACAGTCGTAAAATAGCAGGTCTGGCCACATGTGCTTTCTGATGGCAGGAAAGATAAAATGGCCTCTACTAAGTACTGTTAGACAAAGACAGATAAATAACTAAATCTATATTGAATCAAATTTTTATACATAAATGCCAGTTAATTAGGAATACATGAGGGATAGTTTAAAATTTCAACAATCAAAGGACCCTTAAAGTGTTTGACATTGCTTGAACAACCCAGACATTGTATCATGACTGGATTGTGAGAGGTATATAAAGATGTGAAGGCAGAAGGGGCTGGAGAGATGGTTCTGCAGTTAAGAACACTGGTTGCTCTTACAGAGGACGTGGGCTCAGTTCCCAGAATCCACATGCCAGCTAGCCACAGTCCATATCCAGTTCTAGGAATACTAACCCTCTTCTGACCTTGGAGGCACTGCCTAAAAGAAGTTCACCTACCTAATGCAGGCAATACACTCATATGCACAAAATAAAAATAATAATAAAGTATTTTTAAAGAGGTATGGAGGCAGGAACAGCTGAAATGGCAGTTGTAAATTTCATTGTATTCTCAGAATGCCATATCGAGGAATCGTATTTTAGATTCTCAGGTTATGATTTCATAAAATGTTCTGGGATAGTGATGACAAAGCTTCACGGGGTCTGGAGAGATGGCTCAGCAGTTAAGAGTGCTGATTACTCTTGCAGAGGACCCGGGCTCAATTCCCAGCACCCACATGGAGGCTAAGAACCGTCTTTGAGCCTGCCGTGGTGGCACTCCTTTCCTGGCACTTGAGAGGCAGAGGCAAGCAGATCTTTGTGAGTTCAAGGGGCCATCCTGGTCTACCTAGTGAGTTCTGGGCCAGCTGGGGCTATAGGGAGAACCTGTCAAAAAAAAAAAAGCTTCACTTCTACCTTCTAAAAGGAAAGAGTGACTGTTCTCTTTCTAAATAAGCTTATGAAACATAATTACTTATATGTCAATAATGCCCCTTGGTACTCCACTGTAGAAATATGTACTAAATGATAATCTTTATATTTACAGAATATTTTTCATGAAAATTACATTCATATATTCATGTGTGTATGTGTGTGCATGCATGCGTGTGGATACACATGTCCTTTGTACATAGTGACATCAGAGAACAAATTGTGGGAGTGGTTATTTGCTTCTACAATAATGGTTTCTAGCAATGAAACATAGGTCGTCAGATCTAGTGACCAAAACTTTACTCTCTGAGCCATCTTGCCAGCCCTTAACATTACTTATTTTAGTATGGCATTTTCTTTATCATTTGAGAATCTCACACACGTACTTTGATTGTATTCTGCCTCTCCTCCCCTCCTTCCCCACTCCTCCTAATCCCTGCACTCCGTGTCCCCTTCTTGACTTCACGTCCTTTGTTTGTTTGTTTATCTTCCTGTCTTCTGATTATTTTGAAGAAAGTATTTGTTATCCTCTAAATAAATTTAGAAAACATCACTGGAAGAGAAAACACCAAATAATCTTAAAAAGTGTAGAATCTTGCTTTGAGCAGTATTTTGCAAGATTATTCTAAGAACGGAGTTGGCCAACCAAGGAGAGGGAGAGCACAGAAATAACTGGGGGGGGGGGGTGTCCTAGAAACTGACTACAAGGACTTCCTCCAGTTCCCAGGACCGGGAGACTGAAGCTTCTAACTAAAATGAGTGGAATGTTGGCAACACTGCTGTTGTAAGAGAAATCACCTGCAGTAGAGGCAGGAAATCCTGTGGTCACAAAATATATTTGACTGATAGGCACATTTTCTTATGCAAACTTCAGACTGTCCCTTGGATAAAGGACAATGGGAGCAGAAAGAAAGGAAACCTACCCAGGATTTTTCACTTTTCTTCTTCAAAACTGAAGTCATTCCTCAGTTCTACTTACCCACAAGGCCTGTAGGTGAACACAATGTAGCTCTCTTCATCACTTCTCTCAATGAAAGTCACACATGTGTGCTTTTCCCAGTGCCTCATAGCCTGCTTGAACATGGCTCGCTGGCTACCTGGATAAATTCATGACTTTAATAAAACAGTGTCTGCACCCAGGAGGTGTGCTTTTTTTTTCCATGGGCTCCACACCCCCACCTCCGACCTGTTTGGCAGTTCAGGATGCCAGTACTGTCATCAACCCAGGTCTACTTTACAGCACCACACCACATGTGAGTCATTGCTCAGGATCGACACTCACTTTATAATCAGAAGGTTAAAGCCTACTATCTCTGTAGATATGTGGGTACAAGACTCTGGAAATGGTGTGTGCATGCCTCCTGTCATGGAAGAGAAGTTGTCTTCCACATTCACTGGGCAAATTTGAAACAGTTCAAAAACTAGAACAATACTTTAGACTCAGAAGGCAAGACTCAGGCTGTTTGGTTTCAAGGTCAGAGATATTCTAAACTAGCAACCTAGGTTGATTGAGTGTTTTTTCAAGTTTAATTAGAGTGTATATTTCTATGTTAATATTCTATAAAAATTTACATATTTTTATCGTATTTTAAAAATCTGCATATTTTAATGACACACCCAAGCTGGTGCTATCTTACCAGTGAAATTGCCTCCTATGACATAAGGAATAACACCTCCAGGCCATATTCTTTCTGTTCTTGATGTAGCAGCTCTTGGAACACGATTTTTCTCATTTTGCCCTGAGAATTTTAGAGGTTCTTTTCCTTTAACTGTGCTGTTTTGTGCCAAGCCTGCAGTGACATTTAAAAATTCTGTGAAACAGAAGTCCTCCTTTGGTCAGGGAATCATTAACCTCTTAAAGGACAGAGTTGAAATGTCTTTTTTACATATTTGTATAAGTATATTGGAGTCAAATACATTAAAGGAAAACCTGTTATATTACATACTTAAGGAGAGCATTAAAATATTTGTTTCATGTCTCATTACTATTTCTTAATGACCTAAGAGTGAACTGTGATGAATTTCCATACAATGGCCCTATAGAAGATAGAAGTCAGACAGACATAAGTTCCTAGAAAACTTGTTTTGTATTTTCTACCTATCAGCTCATGAACCATTCACCAGATATGAAATAGATATTGCTTAGTAAAAGCTTATAGTGCTCAAGGTGTTTTTTTTTTTTTTTTAATTCTGGCTGAATGCTGAATCCTTTAAATCAAGATTAGTATTCAAACAACATAGCCTAAATTTGTACACGTTACAGTATATGCATAGTTAAGGAGAATGTTTTATTGGCCACTGAGACAATGGGCTGAACTATGTTACCATCAACCTCATGTGGATTTTTCTCCAGCTATCAGCATGACCCAGAGGCTACACCAGAGCAACAGAATAGCAGAAATTCTGCCTATCTTAGAGAAATCTCCAAGTCAAAGGTTTCTTATTGTCTTGGCCTTTCATGGAAGTTTCTTACTGTTTTTCCTTTCCCCAATTTGCATGAAGATTCTTTACTTTCATTTTATCTCGGCTGTTACAAATGTTCCTGCTAATACTTCACAGTAACAAATAATGAATTTCTGCTCCCATGCATAGGTTCTGAGGACATCTGTCTCTTCAATGTCTTTGAGCAAATCATCTTTACCTAGGAAAAGTGCTTCTGGAAAACAGGCTCTTTGAGCATTTAATTATTAATCTACCAATTGAAGGGGCATTAGAACATAAAAAAACCAGAATACTTTAGAGCAAGATTCCAAAATTTACAAAAAGTGACAAGTTCAATATTTTGAGTATAAATCAATTATAAAATCTGAATGAAATTATGAAATATATACATATGTAATGGTCAAAAGCATATAAATTGTTATCTTGTTTGATTTTATTTTAGAGACACATTTAGAGTCTCGCTTTGTAGCTTAGGACATCCTGAAATTCATGATTTAGCATGGGGTGAACTCTAATTTATTGGAATCTGTCCGCTTCAGCCTCTCAAGTGACTGATTACAGGTATGAACTACCTTGCCTGAATCAACTGTTTTCTAAACTGAAATATCATTTTGCCAAGTTAATGAAACTGGCTTTTGTTTCAAAACAAATACCTATGAATTATTTTCATTTGATAAAAATTGATGAAACTCTATGACTTATAAAATATCTTGGCATGATAATTAACTGCAATAAATACCAACAATACAATTAATACATAATGCATTTTGAATAACAAAATGCTTAAAGTAAGTCAGAGGAATATTTCAGAAGGCTGCACCCTAAATTCTAAATGCCTTACATCAAATATGAGCAAACAAATATAAATGAAGAAAGGTTGCTCTCAGAATATCCTTTACCTACTCCACAGAATAGTGACACACTCATTATAATAAACTAAACTTCTATTTATGTACATCAAGTCAAGCATCTGCAACTTTAAGCATCGTTATACCAGAGTGAATTCTTCTTATCCTGTCTATAAGTTGATAGAGAGGACCTCGTTTCTTTGTGATACTATGGTCTCCAAATCCACCTAAAATAAAAGAAAAACATCAAGTTTAGTACAGTGTGGTTATAATACACTATTTAGTGTCCTTGCATATAAGCAATAAACAAACACACTATGCTGATTTCTCTTGGACATTTTTTTTGTGGTTTCAAAGTGTTAGAAATGAATATTTCTGAGTCATTGTAGAGGGTGAAATTTCTACAGGAACCAATGTTGGTAACTAAAAATAAGGAAGAAGAAGAAATTCAGAGATCATCCTAAATGACTATATTTGGGCATCATGACAATTGCATCATCTACGGATAATTTGAAACATTTTTCTTGTCAGTGACCTTGACACCACTGTCACATATTCTGTTTTGTGGAATGTTAGGGAGTCACATGGCCCTATTGACTGATACATCTCTCTTATGCAAACTGCACCTTTCAGATGCCACATCGGTTAAGAGAAATCCAAACAATACAATGGTAAATTTGCTAGGCAAGTTTTCCTACTCAAGTTTGAAACATATCAAATTTTATAATATACTCAGCTTCATTTTGAAAATCAGTTTCTCTCTTTTATTTAGTTAGAAAAATGTCACAAGGTAAAAACTCAAATGGCTGCTCAACTGCAAAATGTATTTCATTATAGTATGAGAGCTGCAAGATTTATAAAACTAGGCCTAAAGACTAGGGTAGCACCTAAGGCAGGGAAGGCATAAGAACAAAGCAATTCTTGGCTTTTGTTTGTTTGTTTGTTTTCCCATTTTTTGAACAGAGACTACTAAAGGTAGATTCCTGTTGTAAGCCAGGAATCGGAGTTTGGCAAAACTCCAAGTCCCTGGATTTCTGTTCCAGGATGGAATATAATGCTGCTCCCCTCCCCTATTTTGTCCCCATATTTTTCCTTTCCTCCTTGAATTTTTGATACTAAACAAACATCCAGCATCACTATTAATGGCCTCATAGCAAAGGCAGTAGGATTTGTGCCACTAATAGTACCCATAGGCCAGAGTTTGGCAAAGAAAATGAGACAGTCAGAAATTCGTGCAGACAGTAAGTTATTCTCAGAATTTAACCAGCAATGTTTCCTTTGAAGTTAATACTAAAACCCAATCACCAAGACTGAAACAAAAAATGAACAATAATTCAATCTATTTCCATATAAGCCTCTTACAAAAGAAGCCGAATGTCCTTATAAGGTAAACAAGTGAGAGGGCCTACTAGCAATCTGCCTAATTATTTGCATTACATGGTCACATTTTTTGCTGTGTATCTTGAGAAAAATTTTTGAAATTTTTCCATCAAGCATTTTAGAAGGATGAGGTCATACATGCATGCATTCACTCCTAAGCTGTCACTTGGAACATTTTTTTAAAAAAAATGGCATCTTCGTGTTTGAAATGACCACTGTATTTGTATTAGATGGGCCTGAAATACATGTAAAAATACAAAGGGCTCCATATGAGAAAAAAAGAAATGTATTTGTTGGTGTTAAGGTAGTTCTAGTAATGAGAGTAATTACAGAATTGGAAAGCAATCTTGCAAGCCTATTGAAAGGTAATCATGTTTTGAAATTTTTTTAGCAATTTTGGAATAAAGGCAAATTTGGAATAAAAAAATAAAATTTGGCACTGATAGTTTACTAAAAATTTTTAAAAGGTTATAGTCATATGCTAGAATACAATTAAAAGTGTATTTATGAACTTAGTGCATACATTTTGAAATTAATGGATAAAAATAGTAACTCGGTATAAAAAATTAACAAGATAGCCAGGTGTGGTGGCACACGCCTTTAATCCCAGCACTCGGGAGGCAGAGTTCAAGGCCAGCCTGGTCTACAGAGTGAGTTCCAGGACAGCTGGGGCTACAGGGAGACCTTGTCTTGAAAAGACCAAAAAAAAAAAAAAATTAACAAGAAAGGAAACGAACAGAATAAGAAAAAGAGTCAAATATGGATTACTTATAAATTGAAAATCACCTGTCTAGTGAGAATATGACTGAATTATAAGTGTGCATACTTTTCATCTATAACTTTATGTGTTTTTATTGAGAGTAATATTTGTTTTATCCTATATATTTGAAATGATGTAACTCTTTCCTCCGACTATGTTTCCTCAGAGTCTAATAGTAAAGGAACTAACAAAATTCAATAATAGTATTAAGATTTTTTAATCACAGAAAATTAATGACTCCAAAATAATGGGGGGAATGAGGCTGAAGAAATGATCTAAGAAATGTGCACAGCAAAGGGAACTTCAACAGAAGCTCAAACTGCACTTAACAAATATGGGATTTTGCTGAGTAGTGTCAGCACTTTATTGCCCAGGATTAAATTGCCAGAAAAGTTGTAAGAGGAATACAGCAATTGAAAAGTTTACCAAAGAAACACTCTGTAGAGGAAGATGCCGGCTATGATTCCCATACCAAGCCTGGAAAGGAGAGGCTGGGAGAAGAGTCAACTGTGCTCAAGGAGGCATGAATGAAAACGTTATAGGGAAACTTGCCACATCGTGTGTGTGTGCACGTGTGTATGGTGTGTGTGCATAGAAATTCCTAACTTTTGAAAATCCATCTATATTCACAGAGCAAAACTTTGTGCTAATCAGTTCTTCAATGCTTGGAATGCATAGCGCAGCATATAGATGATGTAGTTACACAGGTTTATATTACAATACATACCTATATCAAATAATATAAATATTATCGACATATTTATATTTGCATATGTACATACATGCACAATAAAAGACTTGTCATTAAAAATAAAGCATGAGTAGCCAAGCCTCTCGACTTTAATCTGAGCACTGGATCTTTGTGAGATCTAAACTAGCCTGGTCTGCACACTGAGTTCCATGCCAGCTGGGGCTACAGGGAGACTGTGTCTCAAAAAATAAATAAATAATAAAGAAATTGAAAAAATAAAAAAAGCTTCATTTTCCCTCTGGTTCAGGATTCAGGAAAGATGCCTGATATGTATAATGAAGGCCAAAGCACATTATTTTTAAGTTAATTACTTAGATTTCACCTTTTATATTTTTTGTTTCAAGTCATTCTCTTAGCTGTGATAATGGTAATTTATTTGCATAGGCTAGCATCCTTATTCTTAGAAGCTGCTTGCTAAAATGTCTAATACCGAAATGTTACATCAAATATTGTATTTTAAACATTTTTTAAATAATTTCAAAATATTTCCTGGCATTTACACATGCAGCATGTCCACACACATACAGAGCAAATATAACAAACTATTAACAGTTGCTAAATCTAAGAATTCACCACTGATATCTCCTGCATTAATATACCAGCTTTTCCATATGTTGGAATCTGCCAAAATAAAAAGAGCTGCTTAAAAAATGAGTTGGAAAAGAAATATTGATTCACAATAAAAAGTCTTAACTCTAAGATATATTTATCTGAGAGATACCAGAGAAGAACAACGTATTTAAGTTTCCATGGAACAAACGAAGAAAAACAGTACAGAGAGGAATGAACCAAGATCAAAAGACATGAAGCAAATAAATGTTGTAGAGCTTAGACCTTGATATGAAGCATAGGTGTCCCAGCCCAGAACTTAAGGGCAGAGGTAGAAGAATGGGGAGTGTATATGCATCACACTCTGTTGTATGAGGAAGCCTCACTGATGAGAGTTGAGGGATGTATTAATATTCTCTCTACCACCCATTCCATCTGGGTGGAGATTCTTGATCAGATAGTCCTTAACATATATGGCAGAATATATGTAAGATATATATATTATATAATATATATCTAATATATATATATTCAATAATAGTCTGCCAATTAGAAATAATAGAAATTAGAAGAAAAGAATCAGTTTACTGATTCAGTTAGTTCTTTGACCCAGTCCTTTTGTTGCTGTTCCCTCCAATTTGTATTGTTGCAAAATAGGCATATATGCTCTTCACATGTATACCAAAATTATGATGTCTGAAAGTGAACTGTATATTAATTCTAAAACATGTTTAGGAATTCACATTTCCCTTTTAATTTTATATTACTCTAAAGTATGCATACATACCCTCCACCCATATACCACAATTACAAAATAGAAATTAAGAAAAAGAATCATGTGTTTGATGACAGTCTAGGAGAATATAAGATGACATTTCACATAGACAATATGAAAACAATAACAAAAAATAAATATTTATCAATTACATGTAAAAAAAACAATTTTATCCTTTTAGATTTTTAATTTAATCCAAAATAGAACAAAAAATAAAACTTTTACCAGGCAATTATAAAGAAAATTTGAGTTATAATAAAAATAATCTTTTAAGTATCTCAATTTTCATATAGGTATAGCTCAAACATATCAAAATAACTAAACTTGAAATCACCTCTGAGTTTTTCATAAAAGTTATTAGTGCAGATACAGGCCTGGCACAAAGCGCTACCAAATGGTTGTTAAATAAAGTAATAAAATAAAAACTATTACTAAAACCTAAACTTCAAACTATGCTCATTTCCATGTAGAAAGTCAAATTTGGTCAGTGAGACATTACGAGTATTCACAGCATCTCAAGTGTACTTTCTCCAAAACATAAATGTATATTTCTTCAAAATATAAATGTATTCAAATAATCATCCATACCTGTGGAATGTCCAAGTCGTGCAAAGGGGTTCTGTGTCAGGTCAATGGTCCTATCTATTTGAAAGATATTTAAGTCTTCATCATCTAGGGCAATATCTCCCCAAAACACAGCTAAAAAAGAAAAGTGAAATTCAAAAGTAAAATATTTCAGAGTAGGATCAATGCAAATAAAGAGAATTTCAAGAACATTGTTAAAGGGCTGTAGAGATGGCCCAGCAATCAAGAGAGCATACTGCTCTTATAGAGGACCAGAGATTAGTTCCCAGTTTCTACATCAGGTGGCTGACAACCAACTTTCACTCTAGCTTCAGGGAGATTTGACACCCTCTTCTGGTCTCCATGGACACCTGCACTCACATACATACATATACGCATACCTGTAACACATTCATGCTCAAAATTAAAAATAAACCTTAAAAAATGAACATTGGTAAGCTAACCTTACCTGGAGGTATTACAATGTATATATATATATATAAATATATATAAATATATATATATATATTTAATATATATTATTTGATGCTTTGGAGGAAAGGGAGAAAATAGTTTCCTTGAATTAGATTATCACTCGATTACAGTAGATTCTAAGCAAAGACATACTGATAACTATGAACTAATCTGCAAATTTGTGAAAACATGATACAAATGCTTACATTTGTGTAGGCAGTTTTCACCAACAGGTAGAAGTGGTTAAAACAAAACTCACATTCTATGGTGATCTGACTCATAAAGTTGCAATCAAAACCTAAGGATGCAGTGCTATGACAGCCAGTCACTCAGCCTGTTCTCTATGCTTAGGAAGCATTTCATCAAAGACAGCATTGCCTTTGAGTATTTATAAAGGGATATACAATTACCAAAACTAATTTTTGGTTGCTTTGCTTAGTTTATTATAGTGTTGTTTATTTTATTTTTAATGTCTTTTATTTAAGTTTGCAAGTCATGCAACATTTCTCAATCCAATTTTAGGACTCATTCCCCTTTCCATGCCTCCCACCCCATCTGAGTTCATGTCTTGCATCTTTCTTTTTCAGTCTTTTTAAAGTTTTTTTTTATGCAGAGGTTTATAGTTTGGGACAGAAGTTTACTGATTCTAGTAGTTATTTAACACAGTCATTTTGGCTGTTCCCTCCAATTTGTATTGTTGCAAAATTTGATATTTATGCGTCTTCCATGTATTACCAATTATGATGTTTGAAGTGATACATGTATGTTAATTACATAACCATGCTTAGAACTCCACTTTCTTCTTTTAATTTTATATTTCGGGCTCGTCAAGTTTATGCTTACCAACCGCTCACATATACCACAATTACAAAGTCTGAAAATAAGTGGTAGTTAATTTCTAGATTCCATTAGTGAAACACATATTATAAAGGCACAGTTGTTTCAAGGAAAAAAATATATGTGTGTGTGCTGTATATATATATATATTATTATATATATATATATATGGAGAGAGGGAGAGAGACGAGAGAAGAGAGATATTGAAAATAGGATAGAGATAGAGATAGAGAACATATGAATAGAGATAGAGATAGATATATATATTGCTTAGTTTGCCTTACTACTTAGAATATTGGTGCTAGCTTCCACATGAGGGATCATTTCTGTTTTGTTTTCTGGGACAGATGTTACTTCACTTAACATATGTTCTTTAGTTCCATCCATTTACCTGCAAAGTTCATGGATATATCTTCTTTTTTTTCATTTTTTTTATTTGATGCTTTGTGTATTCAATACATCATTTTTCCAATTCAGTTCTAGGCATATCCCATATCCTTTCCCTTCCCACACCCCACCCCACCCATCCCAGATCATGCATTCTGCCATACAGTTTTGCTGATCTTTCTCTGCTTTTGTTTTGTTTGTTTTCATTTGTTTTTAACATAGTTGATCAATTTGTAGAACAAGCATCTTTCATGTAAAACCAGTTTGCAAAGCAGTTTGTTGCCCAAACCCACAGCTCAATGGGTCCCACCATCCACGGGGGGGGCTTGTAGTTCAATCAAGTTGATCCAAAGAGTGTCAGTCTATATTGTGTAGTTCACATTAACCCCAATCGAAGCCCTTAATTCTACCACGCCCCTTTCCTGCAGATTGTTTCCCTAGGCTTAGAAAAGGGGCACAGGGGATGAGAAGAAAACACTCTACTTTCTCTGGAGCTGATGTTTGGTCTCTAGTCAGTTAACCTAATTGTACATACGAGTTTTCTTTCATGGGCTGCAGCTTTGTCCAGGCATAACTTTTGATCCTATAGTGAAGCACACACATTAGATATATAGGTATTTAATACCAGATAATTGTATTGGTGTTCTTTGGTATAGACACAGATGTTTGGATGGTATGTCAATTCATGATTTACATTTTCTTGCTGTTAAGTATGCAAGGTCCTGTGTGGTTTATAACATCTCCATAACCATTAAGCTTGTGGCATCAGCTTGGTTATTCCTCCAAGGAGAGAACTAATAGCCAATTAGATTTGGAATAACAGACATTATGCTGCCACTGCTGTATAGTATTTCCAGGCAGATGAGGGTAGCTGGTGCTGATAGTGTGGAGTTCTTGCTTACTCAAGGAGACTTATTCTTTATTCGATTGGTGCATGTTTAATTGACATGAGTTCACACAAGTATCAGTTTTGCCCAAACTCCTGGCTACAGGATACATAGGTGTTTAGGACTTAGTAAAAGTAAATATGTGCATATTTGGACAACATTGGGTTTGAATGTCTGATAAAAACTAGGTAATGCGCGTCTGAGTTTTAATTGGTTGATATAAATTTTCTTGTCCACATAGCTTTTAACTAAGATCTGTAAAACAATTACTTTGGGATTGGTTATAAACAAATGTTCTCCTATAATTTTGCTGTCATATAGTATCAACCTGGTAGCAATCTCTTTCACCTAATAGGATTATTTAACTTAAAAAATGACTTGTTTCCCAAGTTAATCACATACAGTCCCAAACAGCATGGGTTGAACTTGATAAATCTGTGCTGATTCCACCCTATAGGTATTGTATAAAACACCTGCTTTTTTGAGTACTCATGGGTCAAAATAAAACCTTAAATAAAAAAAGATAATAGATAGTATAAAAAACTTTTTGTCAAAAAACCTTGCAACCTAAATCTTAAAAACTAACTCATGGGAAAGGATTTGTATGTTCCAACAGGCCAGAAATTCACCAACTTAATGGCTGAGACAGAAAAATGCTATCTTGCGTGAGTAGGATGTGACCAGAAATACCAAGAAGGATTAACTCCTCTGGGCATTGAAGGGAAGAAATGCCTCAGATTGCTGCAGACATCAGACCCCTCTGTGGATCCTACTAGTAACTATTTTAATGATTCCTAACGAAGCTTACCTTCTAGGTGCTGCAAAGGTTTTAATACAAGAGACTTTCTTAACTCCCCCCCCATAGAATAAGGAGAAATAAATGATGATGGGTCGTTCTCCAGCTGTAGATTGGAGCCAGCTGTTATAGTAGGTATCTCTTATAAACAGTAAAACTGCCTTCTTTAATTGACTAATGGACATAGAAACTGTGAAAAGGATTATTCTCTATTCAGAACCAAATATAAAATTGCTAAGTCCCTTAAGCTATTGCACTTAAACAAAATATATTAATACAGGAGCTCTGACATCAAACATGGATTATTCTACCAAGGAGATGTTGGCCAGGGGATCCAAGCCCCCACAAATGGTAAAGGCTCCTTGCCTCCAAACTGGGATATCTGCAGGAAGAGAGGCGATAAGGCCCTGCTGTTGAAGACCTGATATAAACATGGGAAAGATGTATGGAGACCGCACTTGCATGATATCATCTTTCTTTACTGCTGCATAGAACTCCATTGTATAGATGTAGATGTACTACATTTTCTCTATCCACTCATTGATTGAGGAGCACTTGGGTTGGTTCCAGCTCTTCACTATTCTGAAGACAGCTGCAATAAACATAGATGTGCATCTTTGCGGTAGGATGAGTCTTGTGGTGATATACCCAGGAGTGGTATGAATGGGTCAGGTCGTAGACTCATTTTGAGTCCTTTAAGGGTTCTTCACATTGTTTCCATAGTGGTTGTATAGTTTACATTCCCACCAGCAGTGGATGAGTGTTCCCCTTTCCTCACAACCTCTCTAGCATTTGGTGACTTTTGTTTTCATGATCTTAGCCAGTCTTATTGGAGTGAGATGATATCTTAAAGTGGTTTTAATTTGCATTTCCTTTATTATTAAGGATGTTGAACACTTTTTAAGATGTTTCTCAGCTGTCTTTATTTCCTCACTTGTGAAGTCTCTGTTCAGCTCTTTACTCCATCTCCTGAGTGCAACATTTGTTTTCTTACTTTGTTTTTTGAGTAGTTTATATATTTTGGATGTTAATGCTCTGTCAGATGTATAACTGGTGAAGGTTTCCTCCCAATCTGTGGGTTTTCTCTTCACTTCATTGTTTCTTTCTCTGTGCAGAAACTTTTGAGCTTAATGACATCCCACTTGTCAACTGTGACCTTATTTTCTGTGTAGCTGCTATTTGATTTAGAAAGTCTTTTCCTACACCTATGTCTTATAGGTTGCTGCCAACATTTTCTTCTATCACATTCAGAGTTTCTGGTGTCACATTGAGGTCTCTTATCCATTTGAAGTTGATTTTTGTACAGGGCTAGGGGTAGGGATTTAATTTTATTGTTCTACAAATGGTGATCCAATTTTGCTAGCACCATTTGCTGAAGATGCTGTCTTTCCTCCATTGAATCTTTTTGGTCCCTTTGTCAAATATGAGGTGGCTGAAATTATATGAGCTCAAGTTTGGATCTTCAATTTTGTTCCATTGGTCTACAGGTCTGCTTTTGTGCCAGTACTAGGCTGTTTTATGACTATAGCCCTGTAATATAGTTTGAAGTCTGGTATAGTAATCACCCCTTTTCGCTCAGGGTTGCTTTGGCTATTTGGGGTCATTTGTTTTTCCATATGAATTTAAGGATTTTTTTCCAAGTCTGTGAAGAAACTCTTGGGGACTTTAATTGGGATTGCATTGAATCTGTATATTGATTTGGGTAGAACGGACAATTTTACTGTACTAATTTTTCCAATCCATGAGCATGGGAGGTCATTCCATCTTCTGATGTCTTATTCAATCTCCTTCTTCAGGGCTTTAAAATTTTTATTGTAGAGATTGTTGGTGTCTTTTGTTAAATTTGCTCCTAGGGATTTTATTTTATTTTGTTATTTTATGGCTATTGTGATTGGGAAGTTCTTCTTGTATTCCTTCTTCAGTTGCTTGTTGTTGGTGTAAAGAAAGGCTACTGATTTTTCTAGGTTAATTTTGTATCCTCCTTTACTGAAACTTTTAATCATGTCTAGGAATTTTCCAGAGTGCTTTTTACCCTCCCTTAGGTAAGCTATCATATCATCTGCAAAGAAGGATAGTTTGACTTCCTCTTTTCAAATTAATATTCCTTTAATTTCCCCTTCTTGCCTTATTGCCCTAGCAAGTGTTTCAAGGACTATATTGAAGAGGAGTGGTGATAGGGAACAGCCTTCCCATGTTCCTGCCTTTAAGGGGAATGCTTCTAAGTTTTGTCCATTTAGGATCTTGGCTGTGGATTTCTTATATATGTCTTTGATTATGTTGAGGAATGCTCCCTCCAGTCCAATTACCTCTAGGACTTTAAGCATGAAGGGGTGCTGGATTTTGACAAAGCCTTTTTCTGCATCAATAAAGACGATTGTGTGGTTTTTGTCTTTCAGTCCATTTATGTGTTTTATATTTATTGATTTTTGTACACTGCACCATTCCTGAATCTCTGGTATGAATCCAACTTGGTCATGATGGATGATCTTTTTGATGTGGGTCTGTATGTAGTTTGCAAGTATTTTGTTGAGAATTTTTGGATCTATGTTCATTAATGAGATGGGTTTATAGTTTTGTTTTCTGGTTGTATCTTTGCCTGGTTTTGGTATTAGAGGGATGCTGGCTTCGTAGAAGGAATTTGGGAGGTTTCCCTCTGCTTGTATCCTTCTGAACTGTTTTAGTAATAATGATTGTGAATCCTTTTTAAATGTTTTATAGAATTCTGCCATGAAACCATTTGGCCTGGGCTTTTTGTTTTAGTTTGGAGGTTTAGTATTACATTTTCAATTTCTTCACATATTATGGGTCTGTTTAAGCTGTCAGTCTCTTCTTGGTTAAGCTTTGGTGAATTTCAGGATTTCAAATATTCATCCATTTCTCTTAGGTTTTCAAATTTAGTAGAGTATAGGTTTTTGAAGTATTCTCCTATGACTGACTGGATCTTTTCTTTGTCTGTTGTGATGTTTCCCTATTCAACACGAATACTACTGATTTGGAGTTGCTCTTTCTTTCTTTTGGTTAATTGAGTTAGAGATCTATCTATCTTGTTTATCCTTTCAAAGAACCAGCTTTTAGATTCATTGATTCTTTGTATTGTTTTCTTTGTTTCTATTTTGTTGATTTCTGCCCTGATTTTTGTGACTTCTTCCTGTCTGTTGGGTTTAAGGTTCATTTGTTGCTGTCAAGTGTTTTTAGCTGCAGTATTAGTTCATTTACTTGTCCTCTTTCTACTTTTTTTAATGTAGGCACTGAGTGAGTGCTATAAAATCCCTCTTAGTACTGCTTTTAAAAGTATCCCATAGGTTTTCCTGTCTTGTATTGTATTTTTTGTTTAGTTCCAGTAATGTTTTTATTTCTTTCTTTATTTCTTCCTTCAGGACTGTGTTGTTTAGTCCCCCATTCATTATTCAGGACTGTGTTGTTTAGTCCCCATGTGTTCTTGTAGATAGTAGGGCTTATTCTGGTGTTGATATTGAGCTGTATTGCACTGTGGTCTGATAGAATGCATGAAATTATTTCCATCCTTTTGTATTTGTAGAGGTTTTTTTTTCTGTGTCCCAGTATGTGGTCGATTTTGGAGACTGTTCCATGGGGTGCTGAGTAGAAAGTATATTCTCTGGTGTTTGGGTGGAATGTTCTGTAAATATCTGTGAGGTCCATTTGTTGTATTGTATTGTTCAGTTCAAATGTCTCTCTGTTTATTCTTTGTCCAGTTGACCCATCTAATGGTCTCAATGGGGTATTGAAATCCTCCATTATTAGTGTGTTGGGATCAATCTGTGCTTTGGGGTCCTGTATAATGGTGTTTATAAAGTTTGGTGCACCAGAGTTTGTTGCATATATATTCATGATTGTAAAATCTTCATGATTAATTGTTCCTTTGATAAGGATATAATGGCCTTTTTGTTGCTTCTGATTAGTTTTACTTCGAAGTCTGTTTTGTCTGATATTAGAGTAGCAACTCCTGCTTGCTTTTTGGTACCATTAGCTTGGAATATTTTTTTCCATCCTTTCACTTTAAGTTGGTACCTATCCTTGAGTGTGAGACAGGTTTCTTGTAGACAGCATATAGATGGGTTCTGTTTCCTAATACAATCTCCCAGTCTATGTCTTTTGGTTGGAGAGTTTAAACCATTAATATTTAAGGTTATTATTAAGAGATGTGTGTTGCTTCCTTTTACCTTATTTTTTGTTTGGATTCTTGGTCTATATTTGTATTTCCACAATTATACTTTTATTCAGTACTCTCTCTAGGTGCTTGGGGATAGTTGCTCCTTTCCTCTCACCTTTGAATTACTTTGAGTATTTTCTGAAGAGTTGGTTTCCTGGACATGAATTCTTTCATCTTGTTTATGTCATGAAAGATTTTTTCTTTCTCTTTCAACTATAATTGACATTTTTGTTGGATATAGTAATCTGGGTTGGCATCTATAGTTATTTAACACTGGGAATACTTTGGTACACATTCTTCTGGCTTTCCTTAATTGCACTGAAACGTCAGCTGTAATTCTGACAGGTTTACCTTTATATGTAACTTGGTTTTCTCTGTGGCCTTCAGTAATTTGTCTTTGTTTTGGGCATCTAGTGTTTTAACTACAATATGGCATAGAGTATTCCTTTTCTGAACTTGTCTTTTTTGTGTCCTGTGTGCTTCTTGTATTCGTATGGGTTTGTCATTCTTCAGTTTGGGAAATTTTCTTCTATTATTCTGTTGAAGATCCAATCAATACCTTTCTCCTGAGATTATCTATATGATGCAGAGGTTTGATCTTTTATGGTATCCCATATTTCCTGATTGTTCCACTCTTGTGATTTCTTAAATTTTTCATACTCTTTGTTTGAGCATTGCAGTTCTCCACCTTATCTTCCAGTGCTGATATTCTACTTTCTACTTCATCCAATCTGTTACTGAGGCTTTCTCCCATCTTTTCCTGCTGATCAGATAAGTGTGCAATTTATTTTTTCATTTCATCCTGTGATTTCTTTAGTAGTTCCAGTTCCCTTTGAAGTCTGTCATTCTCTCCTTCTAGATCCTTGATTTGCTGGTTGGTTTCCTGTTTCATTTTAGCATTGGATCTTTTCAGTGTTTCTACTTCATTCCTGAGTTTGTTGTTCTCTCCCTTGATTTCTTTGAATATGTCTGTTATCGTTATTTTAAAATCTGTGTCTTAAGTTACCTCCAAGGAGAACTCATTGTTCGAGCATTCTATAGAACTGATAGATTTTGGTGGGGATTTATTATTTGCTTTCCCCATGTTGTTGATTTTCTGCTCTGGAAGTTGGACTAGCTCCAGAGACCCTGCACTGGAAGCAATAAGGCTTGGATGGTCTTGGAACCCTGGGCTGGAAGTGATGCTGTTGGGATGGTTCTGGAACGCACCTGCCCAGAAGCCTGGCCTGTCACTCACCCTGCACTAGATGCTTTAGGTTTTTAAAAATGCTTATTATGTTATATAATTAATTAATTTAATTAACTGGTGACTTTACATCCCCCACACAAAACTGACATGGATAAGCTGCGGTCAGAGTTATGCTTAAATCAAGGCAGGAAGAAAATATAATTTAGGTCAAGGTAGATTATCAGTTTAAAATAATTAAAACTTCAAGTTTAAATTCCCTCCTCACTAGTTCTCTGCCTTGTCACCCATACTGTGCCAGTATATTGGTAGCAGAGTCAGTATAAAGAGGTGCTTATTATTACCTACTATTGCAGAAACAAAGTCACAGAGCGAGAATAGCTTATCACACTAAAAGCTCTGATACCTAAAATAAAATCCAGACTCTAAAATTGAATTCAGCTTCATACACAGGCAACAAACACTGAAACTCTCACACCCCCAAAGCCATGTGTCCCCTGAAAGAGATGATCAGATGGTCTACCTAAATTCAGTACTCTAAAAATTAAAATGTAGGACTTTGTTGGTTTTCATGAAAATAGATTGCATGTGTTTTCAAAGTATTCAGGTAAATCTAAGTTTGCTAGTTCTTAAAGACAAACAAACAAAACCAAACAAACAACAAAAACATGCTGCCCTTAAGTGAATGTCTGAACAAATAGTTGTGAGCACAGGCTGGCAGTCAGCTGGTCTCTCCCTTAATGCTGATGAAGTTCTGGAGACAATTAGAGACCCTAAAGCTGAAAGTCTCTACCCAGGAATTAAAGAAATTGATATTTAAAAATTCTCAGGATTCAGTGGGTCCAGGGATGAACTTTGGATCTTTCTGTGTTGAACAAGCTCCCAGGTACTGGGGATGATTGTCACTTTCGTTCTTGTTATTACTTTTTGCTTTTATTTTCTGCAGTCTTTCCCTCTTCTCTGAATGGACTGGTTGACTAGAAAACTGAGGCACTCTACCAATTTAAAATGTCCACTTGTCAGCTCTGCATCATACACAATAAATGGAGTTTTGGCAAAACAATCTGGTGTATATTGGATTATTATTTATTTATTTCTTTTATTGATGCTTTGTGTATTTCATACATCATTTTCCAATTCAGTTCAGGCATATATCCCCTTCCCTTCCCCCCACTCCACTCCTACCCATCCCAGATCATGCATTCTGCCATAACTTTTCTGCATCTTTCTCTGCTTTTTTGTTTTGTTTTGTTTTGTTTTCATTTTTTTAACAATAAGTGATAATTTGTGAGTACAAGCATCACAACTGCTTGCAAATTGGTTTTACATGAAGGATTTTTATTTTTTTATAATAGCATTTCCCATGAAGTAGGTTTTGTGTTCTGATGGGTTATAGTAAACACAGACCAGAAGTCTGAGGAAAAGAATGGGTCACGGGAGTGAAAACTTAACTTCTGTAAAGAAAAAAAGCACTTGAGGCCAGATGATACTTAGATGGCGATGAAAGCTCTGGAGAACATAAACCCATTCTATTTATCACCTTTTCTCTCATAGTATCAGAATTAGCTTGGCAGACAGTTGCGTACAGTCTGTGAATTGGTATGCTCATTATGTGCTGTCTGAATACATGCTAGAACACATATATCTTCAAATAAGTATCACAACAGAGAAACTACACATCTTAAAATTTTCAATCAATCACATCATTTAAAAAGCAAAATTTCTTTGTATTGCACATGTTTTCTAAGTGTCCTAATTCTGTATGCTAAATTATTTTATGAATGCATTGGTCCATAAAGGTAAAGACTATCAATTTATGTTAATATCTACTTAGAATTTTTATTATAGTCTGATAAAGATAGCATTTTTAGATACGAAAATACATGATTCATAATTCTGCTTTGCAATTTTGTCTTGTCCTTTCTATTTTTCATATTCTTTTTATTTTGCATTTAAAAAAACCCCAAAATTCCTTTAAAAGTATGAATTATCATCTATTTGGCCAGTTTAATATGGAGATTTGAGGTTGGTGAGATCAGAACGGAAAGCAGTATGGGAAATTGGTTCTATGGGGTGGGATTATGGAAATAGATGCTCAACTAGAATTAGAATATTTGCTATCTATTTGGAATTCTGCTTGGATTCCTATGGTCAAAGAGGGAGTTGGAGCTGACAAGTAGGCCAAAACCAAATGTCAGGAAGCACAATTTTAAACTACATGAAAAACCACAAGTTTTGTTTTTCACCTAAAGGTCATTTGTCTTCAATGTAGTAGAAATACTGAGAGAGAAAATGAGGGAGAGGGATGAAGAGGGAGGGAGGGAGGGAGGGGCAAGGAGAGGGAGGGAGAGGAGAAAAAAAGAGAGGGAAAGAGACCTAGTGATTTCATTGTTATAAACAAAGCAAATGCATATGGTAAGACTATGCAATCTAAATTGTGTCTGCTGACATTCTCCCTTTAAGAGATGTATCTTCAGCCAGACTGCATAAATTATAGAACTAAAAATCAAAATAAAGTTTAATTTAAAAACCATTATATAGGGGGCCAGTATATGAAATGGTTCAGCAGGTAAAGATATTTGCAACCTGACCTGGTGACCAGCCTTCATTCCCATGACCCACATGGTAGAAGTAAATGACCAACTGCCTCCTGCAAGCTGTCTTCTGACCTCTATACACATGCTGTCAATTGTGCATGCATGCACACATGTGCATGAACACCTGTACACATACAAATACACAAAATAAATAACTATAATAAAAATTAAAATAATAAGAGATACATCTTTCCTTTATTCATTCCATGCTAATCTTTAACCCTTCATTTCTGAACTGGAGGTCCAGTGAGCAGGTTTAAGAAGGACTGAAGTTTGTGATACTTAATATTTTTTACAAAACACACAAAATATGTATGAGGCTTATAAACATTGAACTCACAAAATTTCTGGAGAAATGCTCAAAGCACGCTGTCAAAGAGATTACACACATCCAAGCATCATCGCCTACGCGAAAGGCAAAGCTTTGCAATCTGCAGAGAAGTATTCACTGAATGCCACTAACAAAATCAATACAATTACCACAGTAACATCAAGTACCTTGTGACTGCTTACTACTATACTTGAAAGCACAATGTAGTAGGCAAGAGAGGCACTCAGCCTTTACGCATGGAAAAACTTCCCAGAAAACACCTCTCTTCAAAAGACCCCGTCAGTGTTTCTTCTTCTCTGTCTTGACTCATGGTACTTCCCTAATGGGCCAGCACACAGGATTCTATAAGGATACTTTAACCATCTGGTTCCTCAGTCTAGATTTGAAAATACTGTTCAAGCAAGAAAGAATGTGCTTTATATCTTTACTCATTTGGGGTAATATAATTATATTTATTTTTGACTAACACATATGAACATAATTGTACCTATTATTGGAATAGCTTGGCATGCTGATATGTGCATATTGTATAATATTTAAATCAAACTGAATACATCTATCTTCTCAAGCATTTAGTGTTTTACATTTATTTTGTGTGTATATGCCAAGCATGGTGACCTACCCTTTTAATCCCAGCACTCAGGTAACAGAGGCAAGCAAATCTCAGGGAGTTCAAGGCCAGCCTGTTCTGCCTAGAGAGTTCCATGTCAGTCAGGACTACATAGTGAGTCTCTCTCTCTAGTAATAGTAATAATAATAATAATAATATTTTGTGGGAGGCATACACAGGTCATAGTGCATGTGTCCAGGTCAGAGGACAACTGGGAAAGGACTGGACTTTCTCCTTCCATCATGTGGGTTCTGGGGATTTAACTCAGGTTATCAACCTTGGCAGCAAGTTCTCCTATCTGCTGGGTCATTTCACTGCCCCCCCCTTAGGATTCTTTAAAAATGAACTTTCAAAATCTTTAGCTTTTATAAATATACAGTACATTATCTATAGCTCAACCTACTGACTCATGATTGGGCCTCAAGTCCTTAATGTCAGAGAAATAGTAGATTTTCAATATATTAAACTTGAAAGGTGTTGTCTAGAGAGATAGCTCAGTTCTTAAAGTACTTATTTCACAAACATGAGGATCTGAGTTTGAATCCAAGAACCCAAATGTGAAATCCAGGCATGGTGGTACACAATTATAATGGCAGTGCTAGAAAGATAAAAGATTACTGGGGCATGGCCTGGTGGCCTATCCTTACTTAGTGAGTCTCAGGCCAGTTAGAGACCCTGTATCAAAAGATGAGCTAAACAGCTGCTTGGTAATTACTCCTGACATTGTCCTCTGGCCTCCACATGCACACTAATGCAGACACACACATACACATGGACACACACACACACACACACACACACTCTCATACAGACAGACACACACTCACACATACACATACACACAGCAAACAGAAAGTCTTGGAAATAGAAATATAATATAGATTCTGGTTAAAATTGTGTATAAAAGTGAGCTAGACATGCTATTTTATTTGACAAATTTGCCTTAAACAAAAATGTTAGGTGTCTGGGGCTGGAGAGATAGCCTAGTGGTTAAGAACACCAACTGCTCTTGCAGAGAAAGCGCTGACTGCTCTTGCAGAGGATGCAGGTTCGATCCCCAGCACCCACATGGTGGCTGAAAACTCTTTAACCCAGTTCCAGGGGAATCCGACACCCTCTTCTGACCTCTGCGGCATTGCAGGACATGGGTGCACAGATCTGCATGCAGACAGTACATTCATACACATACAAAAATAAATAAAATTAAAAAATATATAAAAAATGTTAGATGTCTAACCATTCTAACAAATGAGTATTTCCAACCCCTTTAATTTACAGGGGATTATTGATGTATACTTTTGAAAATATAGGGCAAAAGAGATGGCTCAGTAGTTAACGATACTTATTATTCTTCCAGAGGACTCAGTTTGATTCCTAGCACCCACATGGTGGCTAATAGCTGTCCTTAACTATAATTCCAGGGGATCTCATACCCTCTCTGGCCTCTGTGGGCATTGAAAACTCACGGTGCACTTACACACACACAGACAAAACACTCATGTACAGAAAGTAAAAATAATAATAATTAAAAATTAAAATATAAGGAGTGGAGAGATGTCTCAGTGATTAAGAGCACTGACTGCTCTTGCAGAGGACCTGGGTTGATTCCCAGCACCCATGGATGGCTAAAAACCATCTGTAATCTAGTTCCAGGAAATCAATGCCCTCTTCTGACCTTTGTGGCCACTGTATGACACAGGTCCACTTATACACATACAGGCAATAGAAGCATACACTTAAAAAATAAATAAGGGCTGGAGAGATAGCCTAGCGGTTAAGAGCGCCGACCGCTCTTACAGAGGACGCCGGTTCGATCCCCAGCACCCACATGGCGGCTAAGAACCGTCTGAAACTCCAATTCCAGGAGAACCCCAGTTCCAGGGGAATCCGATACCCTCTTCTGACCTCCGCGGCGTTGCACGACACGGGTGCACAAACTTGCATGCAGACAGTACATTCAAACACATACAGAAATAAATAAAATTAATAAAAAAAAAATTAAAAAAAAAATAAAATAAAATAAAATAAAATAAAAAAAATAAATAAATAAAAGAAGATATAATTAAAACATAGCTGCCTTTCTTTCTCATTCTTGAAAAATCCAGTATGAGGTGTAGTTGTAAAAACTTTGACTTTTTTCTTCTAATTACCCCATTTACATTTTTAGAAAATCCATGAAAAACCATTCAACTTGAGATATATGGAAACTGGAGGGAGAACTCAAGATTCAACAATGGCGAAACACATTTACTTGCTTAGTATCCTTTATCCATTTTATTTTTAATCTTCAGCTTTTATTAATTCTATATTTAAGGAGGAAAGATGATATACAAAGAACTGACATAACTGCTTTGACTAATAATGAAAGTTTTTTAATGAAAATTTTCTTGAACAAGGGCAACAGGAAAGTCTCAAAAGTGAAATATTTTTGCATGATGGGTAACCATTGTTCAAGCTGCCAAAAGAAGATAAGATTTGGCAAGAGTTCTAATATATATGTTTTAGAAACACTGCTAAATGAGAAAATAACTTCCTGGTGGCATTTTGTAAGCAGAGAATGAGTTTTCCCATAAAATAACATACATGAGAGGTAATATAACTCTATAATATAGCTCTACATATGAAATACAGTTATCTAATTTTTGGTACTGTTTCTTTGAGATTGGGCTTCCTGTAGTTCATAGTGGTCCTGACTCCTTATATAGACAAAAATAACCTCAAACTCTTGATTATCCTGCCTCCCTACCCAAATAAATATCTAACATTTTAAAAAGCCCTGCTACTTATTTTATTCCAACTCTCAAAATTATGCTTAAAGTAGGATAGAGAAAATGTCTATTTTAACCTCTGGCTTTCTTAATTCTCCAGTAATGTAATCAAGTACCCCATATCTCATTTTATTTAAAATGATTTGTGACCAGACCTGTAGCCATATGCTTATGACCACAGTCCTCTGGGGTCTGAAGCAAGAAGGTCACAAGTTCGAAGCCATCATGAACTGTAGAAAGATTCTGTCTCAAAAATAAAATAAAACTATATAATAAAATTTTTGTAGTTTTTTAGACTGAGAAAAAGATGCAAGATGGGACTTAACATGTATGGCAGAATGCCTGGGTTCTGAAGAGGGGGACATGGATGCAGGAACAGGTCTAAATTTTATTAATAAACATATGAAATGCAAAAAAGCTCAATAAAAAAATTAAAGAAAAACATTTGTAGTTTTTTTTAAAAAAAACTACTTTTATTGCATAGTTCCACATGCACTCAAAAAATCATCTAATCTCCAATTTTCAAGAAAGTGTTTGTAATTAAGTACTAATACTAAGTAAATATTTACTCACCTTTTCCTTATAAACATAATTAGAAGTTAGATTGGGAACATGAATGAAACTTGGTCAAGAAGTCTTCATCTATAAAGTAGAATTATTTATTGATGTGGTGGGGATACAAAATAAAAAAGTTATCCTTTGTATTATCAATTATGGAGGGAGCTATTCAAGCATATTCCAATCTTAGAAGCCTCTTCAAGAAACACGGAACTCCTCCTCTAGATAAATGGTCCTTATCAATTATTTATTAGATTGGGAAATTAAATATAGCTTCAATATAAAATCATATGCCCTGTCTTATCCTGGTTGGCTTCAATTGCTTTGTTTGTCGAGTTGACACACCTGGGAAGAAGGACCCTCAGCTGGGGAATTTCCTCTATCAGACTGGTCTACGGGCTTGTCTTTAAGGCATCTTCTTGATTGTTGAGTGATGTGGAAGAGCTTGGACTATCATGGGTGGTACCATCCCTGGGAAAGTGGTCCTGAGCTGTGTAGAAAGCAGGCTGAGCACGGGATATCAAAGCCAGCTCTTAAGTAGCATTTCTCCATGATAGCTGCTTCAGCTTCTGTGTCTAAGTTCCTGCCTTAAGTTCCTGTACTATGACCTTGGAGTTTTGGACAGTTAGTTTTGGACAGTTTTTTTTTTTTTCACAGCAACAGACATCAAATTAGGATACATCTGAAAGGAGAGACATGTGTATGTGGATGGATAGATAGAAGATAGATAGACAGATACATAGATAGATAGATAGATAGATAGATAGATGATAAATGATTAATAGATGAGAGATATAGATGAGAGATAGGTAGGTAGATAGATAGAAGATAGATAGAAAGATAAATAGATAGATAGATAGATAGATAGATAGATAGATAGATAGAGAGATAGATAGATAGATAGAATAGTAAACATATACTCTCTGAGCCAGGATTATTCCTCCAAAACAGGGAGACATTTACCAGTAATTCATTTTATACTATTTACTAGTTTGAAGATGAATTTAAATTGATCTATCTATTCTAAAGGCAGAACACAGAAAGCTGTCTTTTTTTAATTAGCTTTCTCAGTTTTACTGTCATTTTACATTATGGATATGATCAAGTGCTACATTTTCAAATAAACATTTTTCTTTTTTGAGTCAGAAAACAAAAATTTTCCCATAACAAAAGATCCATTGAAACCGTCTATCAATCTGCATTTAGAACCCACAATGCCTGTGGATGAGGCTTCTCAGGACATTTTTAAAATATCACCCATACCACAAATATTCATTTGGAACTCTTTGTCTCAAAACAGAACACACTGCCTGAAAGTACTTTGATCAAACAAATGTAAAAATAAATATTGAAACTTTTTTGTGTGTGTATGGCCTAATATTTTCTCTCACAAGCCTTAAGAAAATAAATTACTGTAGTTCATAAGTTTTGTAAAACTGCCTTTCTTACACTTTTCAAACACTGAACATATAATCAACCACTTACAAGATTAAATTTATTTATTTTTCCCACATCATAAGTCTTGTAAGGACAGCGCAAACATTTGTTATTTTTCTTCCCTTAGTACTGTGGTTGTTTACATTTGTAGGCAGTGTAAGATCAACCCTGATACTTCTTTTTTAATTAAATTTGTTTATTTTCTAAATTCTGACACTAGCTCCTAAAGTAAATCTTGATCTGTGTTCCTGGAAATAAGACCAGCTTATGTAAATTCACTCTTTTCTTTATCTTAGTTTTGTTTTACCAACTAACTGACCAACTTATCCCATAAAGAAAATAATCGCTTTTGTCTTTTCTCTCCATTCTATTTTCCATTTAACCTAATGTGGTGACAAGATGAAAGAGATGTTTACATCCCAACCCTTATGGCTATTACTCTTTTATGGGAGGATTCTCTTTTGCCACAGGTCAAAGTTGGAGGTTTTTCTTCAGCTAATATCTCACATGGCATAGTTGCAAAACAATGTGTGCTTAGTGAAGTCAGCTTTGTGAAATGTAAAGCAAATTGACATCGTGGGAACTTTATTCCACATGCTGATTTCCATTTCTGTTCTTCATCTAACATTATTTTAAGCACTGGGGAACATTCTGTGAAGAAACATCATAGAAGAGAGGGTGGAAATATTGTAAGAGCCAGAGGACCAAGCATTTGCTGTTAAATAGTGAACTCTGGACATGACAAGGAAGCTGCACCCATTAAATCTCAGTTGATACACCAATCTAGACGGGAGAACTTTCTTGGGGTCTCATCTCTAGGTGAAAAGTTGCAGGTAATCAATGGCTGCCAAGGAAGGGAGAATCGGTTTTCTCCAGAGACAACCTCCCTGATGGATTATTTGATCCCAAGTGGATTGCCATAGATATGTATACATCATTAAATGAACTCACTACATTTTATGTATGTGTGTATGTATGCAGGTACATATATGTATATTTCACAATAATAGTCAAGGAAGAGGTCATGAAGCTGAAAAGGAATCAGGGGATATAAGAGTTGGAGGAGGAAAGGGAGTGAAGTGATATAAACATGGTGCTCATGTATGAAATTCTCAAAAATAAATGAATGAAATATATTTGGGGCATGACCCTGCCATTGCAGTCATGATTTCACAGCAGCTATGGCTGTCGGCATTGAACCCACGTAAGACTAGACCTCTCGACAGCCAGTTATGGAAGGGGAGGGGCTCATGGGTCCCTGCCCCTCCCTCCTGAACTAGTTGCTATTGATGGATTCCAGAGGCAGGGGGCAGGGGAAGTAATTAACTTCTGATATGTACCCACTGGGGAGCCTCCAGGCTCCATTCCATGCCCATGGTCACTTAAACAATCCTGGTGAAACTCAGTGGGTTGACAAAGTAAAAAGACATGAATGTGAGAAAGAGACTTGTAGGAAAGAAGTAGAGTTAAGTAGATTGGTAGAGAGAGAGAGAGAGAGAGAGAGAGAGAGAGAGAGAGAGGTAAGAGAAATAAGAATTATTACGTACATGTATGAAGTTATCAATGAAAAACATTAATTAATGTTTAAAAATCAAGGCTAGAGAGCTGGCTCACATAAGAGTTAATGTTGCCAATCCTGAAGACCAGAGTTTAGTCCCCAAAACATACAAGGTAGAAGAGGACTAGCTCCTGCATGTTTTCTTCTGACCTCCACATATCCCAAGACACACATGTATCCACACAGACACACAGATGATAGATGACAGAAATAGATTAGATTGATTGATTGATAGATAGATAATAGATAGATAGATGATAGATAATGGATGGATAGATAGATAGATAATAGATAGATGATCTCTCTAATAAGAGAGATAAATGGATGATAGATAATTTTTAAAGCCATAATTTTAAAAAATTCACACCAATACCTTATTGTTTGTCATACCATAGCTCTACCTTTTCCTTGGTATAAGAGCTTGTTCACAGCATTGATAGGTCATTTTTTGCAATTGCAGTAATAAATTGGAAGCATAGACTGTCAAATTTTCTACTTAATGTTATTATAGTGATGCATCTTAACCACAGAAAAATCTCATATGGGAACCGATGGTAGAGATGGTGCTACTTTTCTGCTGCCTGCATGAAACACCATGACCAAAGCAGCTTAAAGAAAACAAAGTTTATTTGGGTTTATGGTTCCAGAGATATTAGAGTCCATAATGTTGGGAAGTTATGCTGAGAGGCAGTCAGATCACAGCTAAGTGCTCACAACTTCAAGCATGCTCAGGAAGCTAGAGGGCAAAGTGGAAACGGGGCAAGGTTTAGACTCTCAAAGCCCACTCCTAGTGATCCATGCCTCTCCCCAAATGGGTTCCATGACATTCCTCAAACAACATCCCCAACTGACCAAGTGTTCTTGAGCCCTGGGGGAATATTTCTCATTCAAACCACCAAATATGGCTTCTCCCTTTGCATGGCTGCAGAAATAAACATGTTTCTAATAGTGACATGTGGAAAAATTGTCTGTCTTAAAAAAATATAAGTTATGAACAAGGAAAGCATTTGCTAAAAAACAAAGGGCTTAATCCTCACTCTAGTACTGCTACAGATGAAACCATATATCCAGAATATAGGCAGAATCTTATATTCTGATGTTTTAACACCTGTTAAATAATTTGCCAGTACTGTTTCAAATCTTGTTTGAGATAATAAAGGGAAAATTAGATGTTGAAGTAAAAATATATGCATGCTTACTAAGTGAATCAATTCATAAATATCAGGAATCATCTTTGATATGTCATGAATATCTGAATTATTAAGGTCTGTCTTTTGCCTAGTAGATTTCTCCCATCCACTGTTTTAATCTCTCTGAAGTATTACTTGTTAATTAATGTTAACTACACCCTTTGACTCAATGCTTATCAGCTCTTTAAACCTGTGGACTCAAAATAGAATTGTAATTTTCTTCTTAAATGATTCACATCTAAATTTGTTGAAGGAATCTTTTTGTATTCTTTTGAAAAGAACCCTTCAGATTTGTATGCATTTCATTTTTCTAGTCAATATATGATATCCAAAACATTTCTAGTAACCACTGTCTCTTGAGGTATGAGTAGCATAATCTAAGCAAATGCCTGTAAATTGATAGATACCTTTTTTTTTGTCCAGGTGTATGTGTCTATATGTGTGTTTGTTTTGTATGTGCATGTGTGTGCACTCATGTGTGTGTGTAAGTGTGTGTGTGTGTGTGTGTAAGCAGAGGCCATAAGTCAATGAGTATCCTTCTATATCACTATCCACATAATTTTCTTTTGATACACAGTCTCTGAACCTGGAGTTAGGCTTGCAGACAGCAAGCCACAGCTATCTTCCTGTCTCAGTCCCCCATAATGATAAGCTTATAGCATGCTTTGCATGGCTTTTTTCTTTTTTTATTTTTTTTTTTTTTAGTCTTTTGGAGACAGTGTCTCCCTGTAGCCTCAGCTGTCCTGGAACACACTCTGTAGACCAAGCTGGTCTTGAACTCACAAAGATCCACCTGCCTCTGCCTCCCAAGTGCTAGGATTAAAGGTGTGTGCCACCACACCTGGCTGCATGGCTTTTTATACAGGTGTTGGAGATTGAACCTGGGTTCTCTTAGTTGTACAACAAGCCCTCTTAACTGCTGAGAGCTCCCCAGCCTCTAGATAACCTCCTTTAAAGGTCTCTGAAGAATTTCATACATGAGTTGTCTTTGCATTATTTTCATTTCTCCACAAACTAGTTTATGAAGGAAAGTATCATTTGCTTCTATAATTACTAGCAGCCATTCAAAATCAGTTTTGAATGGACTATTTTAGTCTCCTACTTATCATTAAGAAAAACTTAGTAGTCCAATGTCTTGAAACCTACTCTGAATCAATGCAAGGAAGATTAAAAAATAGTCTGTACTGCCAGAATGAGTCATACTACCTCAGCAAGTGCTCACAGGGTAGGTGGTTTTACCAGTTTTGTACTTTGATGCTAATTACACATAGACATCAGCTTGTCTAGATGAGGGGCAGTACACTTGGATAGGATATATTTTCTCTGAACCTGCAGCTACATCAGCCCTTGGTTTAACACATTGCCAAAGGTCTCTAATTAAACTCAAGAAAAATGCACTGTCGATTGAGGGGAGGTTTATAGGATGAAACCCCCAAAATAGTATCTATTTTTTGGTGACTTGGTTCAAATTAATGCTCTAGGCTTGCAGTTCCTAGAGCCTTAATATTGAATACAAACAGTAACAGAAGAGTACTGATTCAAAACTTTTAAAGAAAAGACTTCTAATATTTTATTATTTATTATGACTTTACCTAAAAGGTTTTGACAGATACTTTTCCAGGTATCTGGAAAAAAAACACTTATGTTCTTACTTTGGATTTTAGCATTTAGATTTTTTTTAAGAAATTGGCTTGTGATATGTTTCCTCTTAACCAACTTCTTTTTATACTGTTAGAGTCAGTTATATTAACCTCATAAAATGAGCTGGCATTCATAATTTTGTTTCTTGTCACTCAGACAGTTTGTATATGATTTGGAGTTTTTATTAAGCAGTTGGCAGAAAATATTATAAATGTATCTGGGCATAATATGCTGCCTAAGGGTAGGCATTTTCCGTATATATAATAGCATGTATGTTCTCTGCCTCCCAAGTGCCTACAAATGTAGAGAGAAATGAGAGGATTACTACTGCTAGAGTCTGCTCAATGGTATTTTTCAGAGGATGCTTTGATGGACTGCCAGATCCAACCTCAAAACTGAAGAATTTCTCCCCAGATACTAGGAAGGTTGTTGACTGAAAGGCTTTAATTGTCCAGCTTCTTGGCCAAAATGCTGCCTCATCTATATCCAAACCACTTCCTGTAGTTATCCAACACCCAATGGGTAGTTGACAAATATCTGTGAGCCCCTCCACCCAACTTGGAGCATCTCTACTGGGTTACCCTAGCACCAGAGTTCTGAATTTGTCTGAAACCGTCACTGAAACTAGATTGTAGCTCATTCTGTCCAATTCTACTTCCTTCCATAAATGGTGACCCCCCAAAAGTCTTCCTGATAGGCATCCCCCATGCTAATCTCCACGTCAAAATCTTCTTTCTAAGAAGACCAAGCTCTGACCATTGTTACTGTACTGGTACATATAAAACAATGTTGTTAAATTTTAACAATATAATTGTGAATCATTCTCCTAGAGTAATAACAGACTATAAAAAAGAATACTGGTGTTGTATGTTGAACATTTGTACAACACAGGGGAAATACTAACTCTTAGAACAATAACATGAGCTATTAATGTTAAATTCCATTAATCTTAATCAAATGTTAACAAAAGGGTAAAAACAATTAATCAGTAATTTGAAACTATGAGCTAAAGCCACAGCATGTTCTCAATACCGTATTCTCATTCTTCTGCAATCTCATGCTAGGTTAAAAAAAAAAAACTAAAAATGGGGTCTAGGACTTAAGAGTTACAGAATGTTGAGGAAGACCTAACCTCCCAATCCTGTCCTATCACCTATGACAAGGTCAAATATAACTTGGGAAAAAACAAAATGCTAACATATGGTGCAAAGAAATATGAACTGATGCAACTAAAAATCTTGAACCTCAAATTTCTCTGAACTATGAATCTGAAGAAACTTACACCACCCTATAAAGCCTAATGCCAATTTATAAGAATAGTATTCCAGACTTTATACTACAGGGCTGTTGTCATAAAAACAGCCTGGTACTGGCGCAAAAACAGACCTGTAGACCAATAGAACAAAACTGAAGATCCAAACTTGAGCGCATACAATTTCAGCCACCTCATATTTGACAAGGGAGCCAAAAAGACTCAAGGAGGAAAGACAGCATCTTCAACAAATGGTGTTGGCAAAACTGGATCACCACATGTAGAAGAATTAAATTAATCTCCTACCTCTCATCCCATAAAAATGTTAACTCCAAATGGATCAAAGACCTCAACATGAAACCCAAACCTCTGAAGGTGATAGAAGAAAAAAGTTTGCAGCAACCTACAAGACACAAGCATAGGAAAAGACTTTCTAAATCAAATAGCAGCTGCACAGGAAATAAAGTCGATAATTGACAAGTGGGACCTTATAAAACTCAAAAGCTTCTGTACAGCAAAAGAAACAATCAGGGAAGTGAAGAGAAAACCCACAGAGTGGGAGGAAACCTTCACAGGTGATACATCTGACAGAGCATTAACTTCCAGAATATATAAACTACTCAAAAAACAAAGAAGAAAGAAAACAAATGACTCTTTCAAAAGATGGAGTAAAGAGCTGAACAGAGACTTCACAAGTGAGGAAACAGAGTGACCCTTGAGGACCAGATCCTCAACTGACCTTGAGAAAACAAAAACATTGGTTAATCTGGGCTAACTATGGCCTTAAACATCCAAAAGGAAAGTATAACTAGAAATAATAATCAGTAAGGTCTGAGAAATTGTACTCCAGATATAAAACTTGAGAATTGTCCAAACCTTCAATGCCAGATGGGGACAACTGAGATATCCAGCTTGTGGACTGAGTGGCAACTAGGTTTTCAGCCTCTTCAGAGTGTAGATTGTCATTGTTGGACTACCCAGGCTGTGTCATGAAGGCCAGTGCAGGAAGATTGAGACAGGATGCATGCTTGCTGGACCTCATTTGGGTGACTCTGGGGAGGAGGGACTCCAGTGTGGAGCACGGGGGCAGGATTGATGGTTGTTTGGGCTTGCCAAGGAGGAACCTTCAAGCACTTCCTTGGGGAAAACATGGCGTCTTTTAGCAAAACGAAAGAAAGAAGAAAGAAAGAAAGAAAGAAAGAAAGAAAGAAAGAAAGAAAGAAAGAAAGAAAGAAAGAAAGAAAGAAAATCCTCCAACTCAGGTGATAAATATATATATTTATGTATGTATGTATTTATGTATGTATGTATATATATATATATATATATATTGAAGCAATACAAGTTCGAAGGAAAAAATGGAATTTCCATGTTAAAATATCACTGTATTTTGATGCCTTTGGGAGGTATCACAAGTTTCATTTATGTTACTTTGATGTTATGTGTAAAGTTCAACTTAAAAAAAAAAAAGAATAGTAGAGCAAACTTTCTTTGAGAGAGCATATCCACCATTAAATATCTACTCTTACCTACCTTTCTGGACACTAAATTAATAGTTAGAGATAATTTCAACATAAACCTGGCCAATTTGGGCCTGAAGCAGGAAAAAAGACGCTAAAAATCTAACCAACTTTTACCTGCAGGTACCCCAAGAGTACTCAAAGACTCAAATATATACCCAAAACATCAAGATGCCAAGAGAAATTCCTCATTTTGTACCACTGACCGAGAATAGAGGATGTGTATAGCAGACATAGGATCCAATATCTTTAAAAGGATACTGTAAAATGATGCAAATGGCCTGTTAGGATGGGGTCTGTAAGAACTGATAAAGAGTTCATCTACACTTGGGAAGAAAAATGTGAAAATTTCCTCCAGTTTCACAGTATCAGAGGGATTAGAAAGTTTAAGGGGACATACACACAACACACAAAGAGAGACACACACACATATGTGTGTGTATACACCCCTTCACCCCCATCTCATTGTCTCCCCTTCCCATTGTATCATTTTGCTCCCAATATTTCCTTTTCCATTTTAATATATCATGAGTTCTGTTGTCTTTTCCTTCCCCCTTCCATTATAGTAAAACGACATTTGAAAGAAAAGTGGATGGAATTGGAAAACCTATTAAGACACCCAGGTTCAGAAAGGCAAATATATAGATTCTCTTTCACATATGAATTTTTGCCTCTATCTGTTAAATATGTCTATCTAGGTAGAAGTAAATTTAGGTAGAGGCAAGGAAACTAAAAGACTGTACATAAATAGGTTTTTCAACCAAATCACACCTGCACAGCTAGGTCCTAAAGATGTATCTGTTACCAAGACTTTAAGGATAACACCAGTAAAAGAAGAATTAATACCAGTAAGCTCAGTACTGATGCTCCTTTAAAGGCCAAAACCCCTTCAAAGAGAAGTAGAATGCACAAAGTATTTTGCTTTGGCAGAACATAAGAGGTGTATGCAGCCACTTAAAAGTAAGAAGAAAATATCTAAAATTTTAGGAAAGCCCTGAAGGTTGAGTGTAGATTAGCTTCATGCTAAAACCCTAAAAGGCCAGCCATCTCCCTCAGTGACTCACAGGGAAATCTGTGTTTCTCTTTCCCCTTTACTCTGGACTCTGAGCATTCAGAGATTCCAGTTCCCATAATGGGCCTCTCCTATCAGACAGCATGGCAAAAGTGACCTTGACTTGAAGCTGTGGCTGTTGCCTGGGCACTTGGGACTCCTTGTGCCAAGAGACCTGCAGGAGGAACTGTCCTGACAGAATTATTTAGCCACATCATCAGAGGATGAAGTTGGCAAGCAAGCACGTTATATTTGGCTTTGGGTAATCCCTTTGAGCATTTGATGGTATTCCCTTGATGCTCTTGATTGAAAATATAGCAGCTATGGGTCAAGAAGGGCAGAAATTGAGACTCAGTACCCTTTCATCAAGGACATGAAAATGTTTGGAGAAGTCACCTAGCATAGCCAAGGAGAATGGAGCACAGCCAACCATAAGGTGTGACTGTGGGAGAAAATTCTTCATGAATTCCTTTTTCACATGTGTGATACCAGATAATTACTGAACCAATTTATATGATATATATTCTTCAGCAAAGACCAACTGTAATCATTTAAATATTGTGCTAATTAAATCATGAGCCACTTCAAGAAAAGTAACGAAATACCAAAGAAGTCAAGGTAAATACCCTTAGAGTCCAGTCATCCAAACTATTAAAACATCTGTTTAAATGCTAGTCTTCACATGCTCCTATGAAAAACCAAATAACCTCAATGTCCTTTGCCACCTTTCATTTTCCAGGAAAGAATAAATACTGAATATGAAAAGCAATATTCTAAAATGCCAGTTATATATACTTTGAATATCTCAAAGAATTTCCTGCTGAGGTACATTATATTTGGCCATTTTTCAGGGAAACACTGTAGAAGATTCTCATGGATCTATTTGAAAACACCCATCATGTGTATGATCATCTTCCTTCTTTAGTATAGTAACAAGTCAAAGAAAGGAAATCCTCCTTGAGGGAATAGAAATGTTCATTAGTTCAAATTATGCTACTTCTAAATTGAAATAATGTCTCTAAACAAAAAGAAAAATAACAAATATTATCTGATTAATCATACGTACTAATAGGTACAGCCAATTGTGACACATTTATTCTAGATGTAATCTTTTATATGTCTCTAGAACACTCACTAAAATTCATTCTGAATTGTTAGGTATCAATAATGAATTCCCCTATCATATGAAAATCTGTGTAGAAACTGTATCTTTTTTGTAAAATTATATGCCTAGCAATACAGGGAGTAAGGCCCTAGCAGGGAATCACAACTTTTATCAATTTAATATTAAAAAAGTGTCCCAGTAATAATATAACATACAAACAATATTCCTCAAAGGATCACCTAGTAGTTTTCAATGTTTCAACATGAACAAGGCCAGCAAAGAGCGGTGATTAATAATTGTGAACTTGTGCTCTGTTGCTTTCATGACATCAAGAAATTGCTGAAAGAATGAGAAGCAGACCTTGAATAATCTGCTAGGTCATCCCTAACATAATAACAATGAGCCTACACACACCAAACTAGGGTGCGCTCTCCTAAAATAATTGTATTGTGTTAGGTCATCCCTAAAACAATGATAACATACACAAACACACAAACAACATGCACACACATACACACACACAGACACACACCAAACTATGTCCCTCTCTGCTATAACTTGTGTCAGATTATTTCTAAAACAATAATATCAAAAATAACAACAACACACAATCACACACAAACACATACACACAAACTAAGATTCTCTTTCGCTATCATAATTTGTGTTCACGTGCAGAAAGTTCTAATGTTTTTATAACTCAATCTAGAGCAAGAATTGTTTCCTTTAGAGCCCTCTTTTTTTATGTATACACAATATGTAGGTTATACACAAATACTGAGGACACAAATACTACTCCGACACCACCAAATAGAAAGTGTACATCTTACTTCTACTAGCTCAGAATCATGAAGTGCCACGTGAAATTCACTGGTACATGTAAAGGTAAAACTGCATGTCCAATGATAACAGTCTGATTAAGCATTTCAATATAATTAAACACAGACATACTGGGAGTGGCTCAAGATATTTGGACAACCATCAGGGCACAAATTGGAAAAGAAAATTGAACCCAACTCAGTTTTCTGTAGTAGAGTACAATTTAATATTGGCAAGGCAAAATTTCTAGGTTCAAAGGAAAAGGTCCATGATTATCAGAAATCTCTCATAAAATATTGGAAATGAATAAGAAACAAAAATAATATGACTTAAAATACCCAGAGGTATAAACTTAAGGGAAAAGACAGTTTTCAAAATATGTTTTGAGTTCTGCTGCACACAAAATACCTCAGTGTGAAATTGTATTTTGCCAAACTCAAAACACTTCCAGGTTCTCCAAGGCTTAACGCATTCAAATTTATGTTCTTTCTTTTCACCACCCAGGCAGCAGTGAAAATAGCTTTGCAAAAACATGAGACTGTTTCTTTCACCCAAGGCATTGCACTTCTCTGTGGGGTCATGATGACTACTATTATGATCACACAAAAGGAGGCACTCTGAGTTCTCATTGACAAGATGAACCACTTACACTGAAATGACACTCTGGTGGGAAGTCCTATGATTGAAATCTTATTTCTTAGTAAGAAACTGACTATATGAATCTCATATGCCCACTCTTGATATGCTACTCTTCCCTTCCTAGACCATGAATGTACCTCAATTTATTTAAAATTTTCTTTGGGAGAGAGCCAATACTTTCTTTTTTTATTTGATTTTTAATAATAAGTAATAAGTAATGAATACAAGCATCCTTCATGTAAAAGCAATTTGCAAGCAGCTATGCCTAAACTTATACAGCCCAAGGCCCCCATTATCCAGATGGAGGGACTTATATGTACAATCATGTTGATCAAATAAGAGTCCAGTCTATATTTCTGTAGTTTCATATTCATTATAGCACTTATACATGTAATGAAAGTATTTGGACAGATAAAACACCCTTTAGTCCCCAAAGAGTAAGAATTAAACAAGAAACTGACTTTTCCTTATAGAAATTGTTTTTAAAAGATGTTTACCCATAAATAAAATGCTTTGTGACTATGTTGGTAACCAAATTGGTCACTCAGTTGGGGACCCTGAGAATTAGTCAGCTGGTGTCAATCAAGGATGAGAACTGAGCACAGAGTTGGATTTGGAATGCTTTGAACGAGAATCAGTTTTCTTACTTTTACAAAAACTTCACTTCTTTATGCATACCCTATGAAGGTGATTCTTATAAAATTTCTTTTGAAAAATGGTCAAAACAGTCTCAGAAATTTATACTAATGCTCCTCATTAAGAAATTCTGTTGTGGAAGAATACGTGTGAAAATAAAAATTCTTATTCTATTAACAGAACCCTGAAACCAAAGTAAAAGACACACAGAGTTTTTTCCCTGACGTAAAATGTGTTCTGTGTGCTCAGTGAGACCAGTCCACCCTTTACAGATAAGATAGCCGAAACCCAGTGATGTTAGGAAACTCGTCTACGACAAATGGAGGTGAAATTCAAAGCAACACATTCTATCATGAAGTTAACATAACTCCAACCTATTACAATCAGATACAGGACAATGCAATACAAATTCTATTTGCTGTCTTTTAAAAACTTAATATTTACTTTCCATAGATATCTGAGTATCTTGTCCTCACTTCATCCTTCTCACTTCACTATTTAATCTAAATCATTCACTTTGTTGACTCTGCCTTCTCCACACCCCGCTGTGTTCAGTCTTTTCTAACACTTCTTTCAGCATAGCCTAAGGGCCATCATCACCTCCTACCAAGTTAATCAAGAGTAGCATATTGGCCTCTATCATGATACTCCAGCAATTATCTTTCCAGAATATTCTAGCATTGCTGAGAAAAATCATAGTAAACACTTTCCTCTTGCCCAGTACTATTTCTCAAAGTGCGAACTTTGGATTGCATGAATTAGAATTAATTGAGGATTAGAAAACATTCTGATTCTATCCCCAGTTTGATGGAACAAATTCTGTAAAGCTAGAGCCCTAAGTGCTTTTTCTCTAGCCTACTAGATGGTTCTTGCAAGTCTTAAAGAAGATACACACACACACACACACACACACACACACAAACACATGCTCACGCACACGCACACACACACTCACACACCTCTGCCTTAACCTTGTCAGTCCTCACATTTTTCTGTGATCAAAGGCTCTGCCATTGCTGCCTGGTTTCAGGTTTAAACCCACAGTTTTCATGGGTTTACTCTAAATACTGAGGTGCATCTTAATACTCAGGGTAAGTGGACATTCCACATCAAATTCTTAGATGGTAACATCATAAACTCAAGTCCAGGGCACACATGAAGAGTAAGCAGTTAGCATTCTTGCTCAGTGACTCCCAATAGGAAGTATGAGTACAGATCATGTGGAATTCAGGTCACATGTCCATGCAACATTAAAAATAATGTGTCCTGTTTAACAGAAGATGATGGCAAAGACTTCGGGATTTGAACCTCTGCTCAGTGGTGTTGAAATAGTTCTAAATCTAACTTCAGAGTAAATGTGTATTGATAAAATCTTTTATAAACAATTTAGATGTGTAGGGTTTTTAAAGTAAATATCACATCAAAAGTATTGAAAACATTTCTACAAAGAAATGCATTCTGTTACACATAAAATAAAAATGAATAAATAATAAATAATAATTTTTAGAAAAGTGAAACTTATGAAGCAACCAAGCATCAGAGTAATTGAGTTTCCAAATCACAGAGCAGTATCAAACCCAGGTAGTCAGATTTGAGAATCCAAACATTTAATTGTGATTGCTTTCCTATTAGCTTTCTTTTAAACTACATTCATTTTAATTTAATTTTAATATGTATACGAAGATATGCCTCCTCACTAGGTGGTAAATCCTAATGAGTCACTGTTGTAGTTGGAACGTGGAATGTTCCCTACAGGTTCACATGTTTGAACATTTGGTCCTCAGCTGCTGGTGCTATTTGGAAATATTGTGGGACTTTAGGAATTGGAGCTTCGGCAGAAGAAATGGGTTACTGGGGTGGGCCTTAGAGCTCTATACTCTGACCCCACTCTCTGCTCTTCTCAGTGTAGAATGCAGTGTGACCAGCGAGCTTCCTACCCTTGCTGCTGCTGTCCTCCCCGCCATGATGGGCTGGATCCCTCTGGAATGACAAGCCAAAATAGGCTTAATCAGATTTTCATAGCACAGCAACAAGACACTAACTAAGACATTCTCTGCCACTGGAAGATTAAGTTCTTAACTAGAATATAAGATACTAAAGAGTTTCAGTAACAGTTAACACAACTCTAGCAAAGATATGCTTTAAGTGGGGTAGGCAATTTCAGTAGTTGATCATATTTTAAGTTTGCTGCCAGAGATGCATGTCCATTGCGTCCCAGTCAAACTGTTGTGTTTCATCAGGTTCTGTACAGCTGCCACGAGTCTGTAGAACTGAGAGTTACCACCATGGTGATACATCCTCCCCTACCCAGGCTCCACACATAGTCTTATCTACTGAGCTTTTTCTAATACTTCTCACCATTTACAAGAAATTATAGATACTTGAGATCTTCCTAGGCTTCCAATGATATGTGTGTTTCTTTTATTTCCCTGAGTTGTTGTCTTGCTAATTAATTATCCTAACAATTTCACTATACAAACCTTATAAATCTTAACTCTAAATTCAACCAAACTTGAGGTCTGAGGAAAATATTATTCCTCCCTACAGACCTTGACAGAAAAAACAAATATGAAATATAACAACATAGAAAATTGTGAAACCATCACAGGAAGAAATCATTGCATAGGTTATTATATAGCCTTCATCCATAATATTGATTTGATTAGCAGGCTGGCCCAGTGTTTACTGTACTTTCTATGAAGGCCTTGATTTCATAGTCTTCCTGCCACCGCCTCCCAAGTGCTGAGATTATGGTTTTGTGCCACTATGTCTGGCTTACACAATCAGTCTTAAATCCTAGACACTCAGAATCACCAATGCTTTTCTTTCTTTTGTTATCAAACTGTGATTAGCTAAGTTTTCCTCTAATTTCTATTACTAAACTAATAGCCGGGTTTTTTATTTTTTTACGGTTGTCATTTTTTTTAATTTTTATTTATTCTTGCATGTGTATGAATGTACTGTCTGAATGTAGGTTTGTGCACCCATGTCGTGCAATGCTGCAGAGGTCAGAAGAGGGTGTCAGATTCCCCTGGAACTGGAGTTAAAGATGGTTCTCAGTTGCTATGTGGGTGCTGGGTCCTCTGCAAGAGTAGTTGGTGCTCTTAACTGCTAGGCCATTTCTCCAGCCCTACAGTTGTCATTTTATAAGCACACTGATATTTTCCAGAACATTAAAATCACTTATTTGGGGGGAATAAACTTGCTCAATATAACTCTTTATATTCCTGCTCTTCTCAAATGTACATGTGTTCTGAGTATTTTAGACAGTTACATTGAACCTTATGCATAAATATTCTTTTTATTGAAATATTATATTAGGTTTATGAATATGAAACAATGGTAACAACCATAGACAAAACCCATGTGGTCTCAGTCACACAAATATTCTTCCAGTCCCTCTCTCCCTGTGTCCTTTGGCTTTCCCCAGTGCTTCTTGGTATTTTGTGTAGCTGTTTGAAAATTTTTTTTACAAATCCAACTGGTGAATATTGGAAAGAAGCCAGTCATTACTCAAAGAATTCGATAAATATTTTAAAATAAGAGCTACTCACAAACAAACCTTAAGTTTGAAAGTAAGATAGTGTTCAAATTATGAATCTCAGGCACTAGAGTGAAATTTGAGATGAATAAATTAAGAAGAGAACACCAAGTTCAATGAGAGCAAGAGTTCAAGGAAATAGTATCTCTGTTATGAGTGTTTTGCTGCAAGGTCTTTTATTCCAATAGAACTTTACAATTTTCCCTTATAATTAACATCAGTTATAGAAATCACTTCACTTTATAAACATTTTCTTCATAAAAGTTGCAAAAAGATAGATTTGAGAGGAATCATGTTCCATATTAAAAGAAGCATCCAAATGGCACTATGTCCTTGGCTAAACAAAAAGCAATTCACAATTCTCATGTACATAAAAAATATAACAAAGAGCAAATGCATGACCCATCTAGGGGGTGTTTTAAAAAGAGGAACAAATACCGCTGCAACTAACATCTCTGCAAGTTGAAAGCAACAACAAACCAGCCTGGTGCTGCAGCATGAGGTGATTTATAAATAGATGCTCCGGGGAGAGAATGTAGAAGAAGAGGCAGGTAGAAGCTAGCTCCCAGTGCTGCAGTGTTGGCAAAGCAGACCAGACTCCAGATGGAGACGAGAAGCATGGGGGAACCAAGTGCGTGAGAAGCACATGCTGTCCATCTGGCCAAACCTCATGGTTCCTGAAAACTGCACGATGGGGAAGACCTGAACAATGACAATTGGAAACAAAGAACAAATGCAACACCACCTAGTCCTTAGACCTGCCCCCTCACCTCATCATTGTGCAGCATGTCAAAACGAAAAGGCATCCCTTCTTTACCAAGGGGACTATGACAATATAGCATCAACCTTATGTTTCAGTGCAATATCTTCATGAGTACACAAATGCTTTTAACATCTTATTCTGACCTTCACTTTTACTTTGCATCTTTAAACCTGAGAATTATTCACCCCTAAAGATCAAGTCTACCAGCATTATAATTAAGTATAAATAAGTGAAGCTGGGAGAGGGGGTATAAATATGATTAAGATGTATTGTATGCAATGCACAAAAAGTTCAATAAAAATATGTATTGAAAAATAAGTGAAGATGAAAATTAAAACAAAGTTTTAAGCAATGAAATCTATCTATATAATTATTAATTTTATTTTTAATGTTTTATTAAATGATTTTAGCCAAATTAAAAGTAGTTAGCAAGAACAATAATGCTATTGTCTCATTCAGGATTTAAGCTCTTTTAATGAGGCATACTTGGTATACTATAATTTGAAAATAGAAAGTGCTTTTATTCTCATATAAATTCCAAGTTCCTTTGGCTTTGGCTTTTTGAATACATTGATTTTGTATCTCAGTGATATGATGATGACAGGATCAGAGGTAAATTGGCAAAATTGACTCTATTGCACTTTCCCTAACTCCTCAGATGTCAGAATCATGAAATTAGTAGCCATACATGTCCTTAGAAGAAATTCAGCATTGATTTCCAGAATATATAAACTACTCAAAAAACAAAGAAAAAAGAAAACAAATGACCCACTCAATAGATGGAGCAAAGAACTGAACAGAGACTTCACAAGTGAGGAATTAGAGATGTCTGAGAAACACCTCAAGAACTGTTCAACATCACTAATCATTAAGGAAATGCAAATGAAAGCCACTTTAAGATATCATCTTACTCCAATAAGACTGGCTAGGATCAAGAAAACAAATGATACCAAGTGCTGGAGAGGTTGTGGGGAAAGGGGAACACTCATCCACTGCTGGTGGGAATGTAAACTCGTACAGCCACTATGGAAAGCAGTGTGGAGAACCCTTGGAAGACTTGGAATGAACTTGCCACCCGACCCAGCCATACCACTCCTGGGCATGTACCCTCAAGACTTACGCCACCACAGAGATACATGCACGGCCATGTTTATTGCAGCTCTCTTCACAATAGCAAGGAGCTGGAACCAACCTAAATGCCCCTCAACTGACGAGTGGATAGAGAAAATGTGGTACATCTACACAATGGAGTTCTATGCAGCAGTAAAGAAAGATGACATCAAGAGCTTTGCAGGAAAATGGCTGGAGCTAGAGGACATCATGCTGAGTGAAGTAACACAGTCTCAGAAAAACAAACGACGAATGGTATCCCTCATCTGTGGATGCTAGTGCCAATTACCCAGTTGTAAGTATTTCTTGTGTAGGGCCCCCTGAGATTTTGTACAAAGCAGTTGGGCGTAATGCATTTTGGAAACAACAACAGAAAAGACTGCATCAAAGAACTGACTGAAACAGTGAACTTCTGCTCAAAACAGTCAACTTCCCCATGGACAATATTGAGAAAGACTAAGAGATGAAAAGCATGTTTGGCAGAATGCATGAGCTCTGGCGGGGTGGGGGAATGGACGGGAACACAGGTCTAGATTTGTTAAAAATAAATAAATAAAAAAAATAAAATAAATATAAAAAAAAAAAAGAAGAAGAAATTCAGGGACCGGAAGGTAGTTCAGTGGTTAAGAGCACTGGCTGCCCTTGCAAAAGACCTGGTTCAAATCCCAGCACCCAAATGGCAGTTAACAACCATCTGTAATTCAAGCTCCAGGGGATCAGACACTCTTTTTTTGTACACTGTAGGCATTGCACAGCATGTGTGCACTTACACACATGTAGGCATTATATTCATACACTTAAATAAAAATAAAACATTTAAAAAGAAGACATTTATTATACTGAGTCCACTTGTTGCTTCTTGTCTTTCTCTTTTTTTAATGACTCATGTTAATTTTTTCTTTGGAAATTTCACACATGTACATAGTGTATTCAAATTACCATCAGTCCCACCCACTGCCTCTTATCTCCCCCTTACAACTTCTTCCCCCCTACAAGTCCCTTAAGCTAATTCATGTCTTTTGGTTGTGGTGTGGTTTGGTTTGGTTTGGCTTGGTTTGGTTTGGTTTGGTTTGGTTTGGTTTGGTTTGGTTTGGTTTGGTTGGTAATCTACTAACTTTAGACAGGGCTCTCTGTAGCCATAGCCATGGCTTTGACATCACTGAGACCTGGTGTGCTCATCAACAAGTAAACAACTGAGACAATGGTTGCCCTTCACCCAGAACCCATCAGCAGCCAACAGTTCATCAGGGAAGAGTAAATCCCCTTGAGCACCTCCCCATTCCATGAGTGAACAGGTCCATTCTTGTGACGCTCAGTGCAGGCAGCCACAGCAGCCAGGAGAACATGACTGTACTGTCTGTGTCATACCCACAGGACAGCGTTTGATAACCCTTCTCCCTCTCTTCTTGTTCCGGCATTCTTTCCATCCCTCCTTCCATGATGTTCCCTGAACCTTAGAGGGTTGGTGGTATAAGGATACTGTATAGGGCTAAACACTAACCTTTATTTGTCTCAGCACCTTGACCAGTCAACCACTTGTTCTCTGCATTCACCAACTTACAAAAAGAAGCTTCTCTTATTAAGGCCGGAAGTAGCACTTATGCTTCATTTATTAACATATTTATACTTAAAACCTCTATTATCTGTCCATTCTAATAGATCATCATATGAAATCTGATAGCTGCAAGGCTAGCAATTAACTTGGGGTTTCAGGTCATAAGCTGATGAACATTATCTCAAACTCAAGCTTTAAAGTCTAGTCTATTTTTTACTCTTAATTATACACATTATTAAAAAGAATATATGAGTTCATGTAAAATTGGTTATTCACTCTAAAGTTTTCAAAACCAGAACACAGTACTCTTCAAAAATTTGGACAAACTTATTGAGATCCTAGAAAAAAAAACATTTACAGTTATACTTCAGTGATAAGATTTTGTAATTGTCATAGGCCAACTATACAGACAAAAAAATATAAAATATTACAGCAATTAGGTATAATCCTTTAGAACTGTTCGTATTTAGAAATAAATCATTTCATGTTTTTCTTTACCTGGAAAAAATTATAGAATGTTAGACTAATTTACTGAGCAGGAAATTCTTCCTTTTACATCACATGAGAAATATTTTTGTACCACAGTTACTATGTACAATTTCAAAAAGTCAGTGTCTTTTATTCTTACCTATTCAGAGTGAGTAAAACACAAACATAACAAATCAGTTCTTCAGATTTCTAGCAAAACTGTACCAATGAGAATTCTATACCAGTTTTGTGTATGTGAACATTGTTACATGAGCACGCTACACCAGCTTTGTGTACGTGAGCATTGTTACATGAGAACGCTACACCAGCTTTGTGTACGTGAGCATTGTTACATGAGAACGTTACACCAGCTTTGGGTACGTGAGCATTGTTACATGAGAATGCTACACCAGCTTTGGGTGTGTGAGCATTGTTACATGAGAACACTACACCAGCTTTGAGTATGTGAGCATTGTTACATGAGAATGCTACACCAGCTTTGTGTATGTGAGCATTCCACATCTACCATTGCCTCTTCATTTTGTACAATTTGAATATTGCTAATATATCTTTATTTTAAAACCAATTTGAGCATTAAAAATATTTGACCACCAGTGTGGTGGTGCACACCTTTAATCTCAGCACTCTCAGGATGCAGAGGCAGGCAGAACTCTGTGAGATCAAGTCCAGCCTGGTTTACATGGCAAGTTTCAGACCAGTTGGGGTTATAAGGAGACCCTGTCTAAAAATATATTTGAGGGGGAAAATTACATTGGTATGTAATATATACACACCTTTTACCCTAACATCGGCAATAGATGTGACACTAATAACAATAATGTGACTATTCCCATAACATTTATATCGTGTTACATAAATAAGTAATCTAGAAATTATTTAAACTGTAAAGGTGGACTCCCTAGATTATGTGGAAATACAATGCTTTCTTATGTAAAGGACTTGAGTCTCACATGTGTCAATATCTAAGGGACATGTCTCATTTCCAGTGGGACAGTCCTGGAACCAATCTGCTGAAGACAGCAAGGGCCAGCTCTATAATACAAAACAGCTTAGTTGTACTCTGGCATGTTTTTTTAAATAAACAATATTCTTTAAAAAGAAAGAAGTTATATTAATTACTGAAACTAATTGACTTGATAGAACTGGACCAATGGCCACAACAGTGCTAAAATCCTGGATGGATTCCAATTAGGTGCTTGTACTGAGCACTGAAAAAACTTTCTTTCAGTGCAGAACAGAGTCTCTGAGGATGGAATGTATGAATATGATCAGTTCTAGAAAAGCCTTTGCTATAAGTACCACTAAATCCTAAAGACACACAATTTAGTCAAGTCTCCTCACAGACCTGCTGTTTCTCTAGGATAAGGTACCTAGTACTGCCCTTCCTTTTTGAAAAGCTATGTCATACGGATGGTCTCTGGAATGCCAGTGAGTGTTACCAAAGGCCACTAAACCAATAAAGCAAATATAGGTCTCCTTGAATCAAGCAAGACTCCTCTGTCAGCACCAGCTACACCTCACCTGCTTGGAAATACTGTGCAGCAGTGGCAGCCATATGTCTGTATATCCCAAATTTAATTGGCTATCAGCTCTCTCCTTGGAGGAATAACCCACGGCTGATGCCACAAGCTTGCATCCTCTAATGGTTAGGAGATGTTATAAACCACACGAAGACCCTGTCATACTTAACAGAAGAAAATGTAATTCATGGATTAACATACCATCCAAACATCTGTGTCTATACCTAAGTAACCTACCATAACAATTAGTGATGTTTAAATACCTATATATCTAATTGCGCGTGCTTCATTAGTAGGATCGAAAGGCTATATATTATACTGTTTAAATACCTATATATCTAATTGCATGTGCTTCATTAGTAGGATTGAAAGGTTATGCCTGGACAAGCTGGCAGCCCATGAAAGAAAACAGCCAGAATTGACTAGAGACCAAGACAACAGCTCCAGAGAAAGTAGACTGTTTTGCTTCTCATCCACCTGTGCCCCTTTTCTAAGCCTAGGGAACAATCTGCGGAAGAGGGGGCGCGGTAGAATGTAAGGGCTGCGATTGGGGTGAATGGTGAAACTACAACAATATAGACTGGACACTCATTTGATCAACTTGATTGAACATACAAGCCCCCCCTGGTGGATGGTGGGACCCATGAGCTGTGTGGGTTTGGGCACAACTGCTCGCAAATTAGTTTTACATGAAGGATGCTTGTACTCACAAATTATCACTTATTGTTAAAAAAAAATGAAAACAAAACAAAAAAAAAAACAGAAAGATGCAGAAAAGTTACGGCAGAATGCATAGTCTGGGATGGGTAGGGGTGGGGTGGGGGGAAGGGAAGGGGATATATGCCTAAACTGAATTGGAAAATGATGTATGAAATACACAAAGCATTAATAAAAAGAAAGAAAGAAAAAAAAGAAAGAAAAGCTATGTCATCCTCTTGAGACTAAGCTTTTTTGAAAATACCACTGACTATGAATTGGTATTAACTGTAGATGAACTAATCAGGACCAAGAAAGACCTTTGGAGAGAAGTTGTGTTCCATTCCTGCCCACAGTCAGGCTCCTCTTCCTGTGCTAAGCCTCAGTCTAGCACTACTGCCTCACTACCCAGGCCTGATTTTCCATTATTTCACTCACTAATACCTTCTCCTAATTCCTAGCACTCTCATACTTGAACTTTTCTTTCTTGGAGGATTTTCTCCCGTGATTTATTTTCTTTAATAAATGTAGGCTATTTGGATGAGTTCTCTTTTGTTTGTTTGTTTTTCGTTAATGTTCTTTTTGGTCTTTTCAAGACAGGGCCTCTTTGTAGCCCTAGCTGTCCTGGAACTCACTCTGTAGACCAGGCTGGCCTTGAACTCACAAAGATATGCCTGCCTCTGCCTCCTGAGTGCTAGAGTGCTAGGATTAAAGGCATGCGCCACCACGCCCAGCTTGGATGAGTTCTTTGAACAGTTTGTGTTAAAAAAAAAAAATGGTCCTTTTCACCAAGCTTCCATACTTGCATTGTATAGAACTCCTAAAGTTTCTCTTTCAGCGATTCTAGGATCAGGAATTACAACCCCACTTTCTATTCCTAGTGTTCACATTCTCTGTGTGTTTTCTTTCTTACTTGGTCACTCTGTCTAGAAGTCTATCAATTTTATTTATGTTTTCTCCTAAAGGGACAGCTTCAAATTCCATTGATTTTTCTGTCTGTATCTTTTAAGTTAAAAGGACTTCTCTGATACATGTTTTTCTTCCTTTTGATGACATTAGATTTGGATCTTTTTCTAGATCTGAAGAGAATAGCTCAAATTATTGACCTCAGAACATGTTTATCCCAACATAAATTATCTTCAGATGATTTAGCAATAGCATGAATATTTTGATGTATTGTATATTTATTTTCTTCCAGTTGAAAACAATGGCTAATTTTTCCAAGACATTTCTTTTGTGATATGGATCATTTATTAATATGTTATCAAAACCATCTTTATTACCAAATATTTATGATTTTCAATATAATATTCTGCTATTAATTCTCAATTTAATTATTTTATAGTCAAGGGATATCCTTCAGTATTTTTATTTTAATAAAATTTGTGTTGTGATTCTTAATGTGTGCTATTATAAGCACTTGTGTTTCATATAACTATATCCATATAATTTTCTTTATATTATAATTAGGAAAATGTTCTAAAATGTGTACTAGATGAACTTGATTGATGATGTCTTCTGAATATATATATATATATATATATATTTTCACTGATGGTCAGCTTATTCTATAAATTAATGGCAAATATAGAAATATAAAAATATAACAGTGCATATCTTGATTATTTCAGCCAGTTTTTGTTTTCATTGTTATAAATATATACTAGAGAAAGACATGTAAGCTATTGTGTTTTATAATGAGATTTTTAAATCATAATAATACCCTCTTTTGCCCAGGTAATTTCCTTTGGTCTGAAGTCAGCTTTATTTTACATTGCTAGCACAATTCCAGCTTTTCTTTTAATGAGTGTATATTATGTACATTTTTCTACTGCCTATTTTTGTAGTAGAAAGAATCAAACCCAGGGTCTAGTTATGATGAACAAGTGTTTCCCTACTGACCTATAATAATGGGACTGTCCACCCAATTTTATCTACTAATACAATAGCTTCAAGTAGACTTTCAGTTACTTTGGCCTTTCCTTTTTTTTTTTGGTCTTTTCAAGACAGGGTCTCCCTGTAGCCCCAGCTGTCCTGGAACTCACTCTGTAGACCAGGCTGGCCTTGAACTCACAAAGCTCCACCTGCCTCTGCCTCCCACGTGCTAGGATTAAAGGCGTGTGCCACCACACCTGACACTTTGGCCCTTCTTAGATATAAAAGTTGATAATCTCTATTCTTAATAATAGTTAGGACATTTATAATTATTATAGTTATTGGTATATTTGGATTTATGTAGACATTTTATTATTTTGTAACTAATCTCCTTTGTTTTGTCATTTTCATTCTCCTCCACCCACCAAATCAAATTAGAACAGAGTGTCCTTAAATCTGCATTGATTAATTGTATGATAAATTTTGTAGGTCAGAAGCCTAAGCAAGAGGTAGTCATCCAGCTCCTTTACTTAGAATATCATAAAGTTAGAATGGAGATGTCAGGAGGGCTACATTGTTATGTGAAAGAACTAGCTTCACTCTTCATTCAACTTGTTGGAATAATTCAGAGATAGAACAGAGATCCTGGCTTCTTCCTGACTGCTTAAGGGAATAAGCTGTGGCATTATAATACTATGTCCTCCTCTCCTTAGCCTCCAGTAAGAGTATCTTGAATTGTATGTTTCTAATCTGTTTAATTTCCCCTTTTCCTGAATCTCTCTGACTCATTGTCTTCCTCTCCTTATTATTAAGGATCCATGTAGTTACGTTTAGCTCATCCAGATAATCCATATTAAGCTTCCTATGCTAAAATCTTATTATTTTTTAGTTTATATCTGCAAAGTCCCTTCTGGATTTATGCTTGATTGAATGACTGGAAGATAGGAAGCTTGGGGCTGAGGCAGCTTTAGAATTGTCTCCACTGTAATCTGCCCACTGGCCCCCAAAGATCCAAGACCTTCCCAATGCAGAATGCATTCGCGTGCCTCTCAGTGTTCCCAAGAGCATCAGTCCACCACAATATCAACTCAACGTAACTAAATTTCATTTGTTCAGAAGTTCAGAGTGAGTTCTAATGAAAGGGAAAAGAAAAAGAAAAGAAAAGAAAAGAAAAAGTAACTCATAGATCCAAAGACATTTCAATACAGAGATGAGCAAAACAAATTAGATCAAGACCTCAGAAAAGCCTTCTGTAGTTGTTGGAGCCTTCCTCTGGGCTCTGAATGCTACAGTTGGAGCTCACTCCTCTATCTTTCCCATCTTCCTTTTCCTAGAAAATTATCACCTGTTTATTATATAGTTTTAGTAGCAGTTTCATCTATTAGTAGAATTATGGATGTCAAAGATCCTTGTTGCTTTCCTTGTTTTGTCCATGTTTAATCAACCTGGTAGGTTTTTTTTTTTTTTTTTTTTTTTTTTTACTGTAAGAGAGTTCTCAGGAATCCTATGGGTTTTATATTAATGTCACAGTGTTTCACTGTTTGACAAGATGCTTCTTAATACATCCTTCTGAGATAATCTCTTCTGCATTTTTGGCTTCATTTGAAGTGAGTAAGAGCACCCCTTTGACACCACCAAAACAAAACTGAAAAGCTCCCTGAATTCAAGGAGAAGATCTGTCACTCATATTCCTAATCACTTCAAAGAGAGTTTCATGTGCCGGGTACTCTGAGCTTTTGAGGCTTCTGAGGTTGCAAGGAAAAAAAATCACACATTTGGCATTTCTTCAGCATCTTTTACTGACAAAAATGAGTCTTTTAATTTTAGAGTCTTTTGCCCTCCAGGTAAGCTGAAAACTTCTGAAACCATTAAAGCCCCTGTTTCTTTTCAACCTTTTCCCTTACAATCCACCTCACCCTTTTCACATTTCACCAGATACAATAGAAGTAAGATATTATATACTAAATATTCGTGCCTGTCTCTCTAGTGGAAAAAATCATATGTTGAAATCCTAAGCACCAATGTGATTGTTAGGGTTAAGTGAAGTCATAAGGGTAAGGCCGACTCTTAGAGGATTAGTATTCTCAATGGGAGAAAGACCAGGTGGTCTGCTGGGTAAGAGCATGTACTAGAAGCCAAGTCAGAGCAAGTGCTGATTAGAGTGTGGAAAATAAAACAGGAATAGTTTCCACACCATCAACTCAGATGATGGCTTCATCAACACTCCAACAAATTCCTTTTGCCATAGGACCAGGAACATCTCTACCATCAGACTGAATTTCCTGATGCAGTTTAATCCCCAGGGGCAGACTAGAGATAACCTGCTGCCTGGAGTACCAGTCCAAAACATCACCACAGAAAAAATACAGACAAAACATCACCACAATGTCACTACAACCTAGTATCTCTTTAATAATCCAAGCATGTTCAATGAAAGAAAGACAACCAGAATTAAAAGAACAACCACGGGGGGCTGGAGAGATTGCTCAGTGGTTAAAGAGTGCTGGTGCTTTCAGAGGACATGGGTTCAGTTCCCAGCACTCACGTGGTGGCTAACAACTATGGGTAACTGCAGTTCCGGGATCCAACAATCCTCCTCCTGCTTCCACTGGAACTGCACATACAAGCGCACTTTCATACATGCAGGCAAAACACTCATGCACATAGAAAAAAAAATAAACTTAAAAGAACAACCACAAAAAGACAGCAAATGTTAGTAACCAATGGGCTAACCCTGGATGGGCAGATCCAGTGCAGAAACACAAGTAACAAGGAAAATAAAGACAACTTGTCTCCTCCAAAAATTAGCAACCCTATACTAATGACCCCTGATCAACATGATATAGATAATTCTGGATGCAGATTTCAAATTAATGCTTATAATTAAGATAAAACAAGTCAAAAATGACTACTACAATATTTTCCAAGAAAAAAAAGGTAGCTGAAAGAAATAAAAAAGCCAATACACAGTGGGAAAATAAAATTTAGTGAAGACATAGAAACAGTAAAGAAAACCGAAACCAAGATGATGATAGGAATGAAACCACAATGGATCAAATGAAAAGTGCAATGGAAAGTCTCACCAACATAACAGATCATATGGAAGAAAGAACATCATGGTGTAAGGACAAAATAGAAGAACTGGATCACTCAGTCAAGATCAATGATAACTTTCTTTAGACAGTACCTCTTTAGCCCCATCTGCCTTGGATCTCACTATGTAGACCAGGCTGGCCTCAATTTCACAGAAATGTGCTTGACACTGCCTCCTGAGTACTGTGATTAAAGCCATGTACCACCATACCCAGCTAATAATTTTTTAATGTATGAACAAAATATGCAAGAACTATGGGATCTCATTCAAAGGTAAAACCACATATTATAAGCATATAAGAAGAACTGCATGTAAAAAACATGGAAAGTATTTTAATAAAGTCATTAAAGAAAATTTCCCAAATCTAGGCAAAGAGAAGCCTGTCCAAATATAAGAGGCACAAAGAATAACAAACAAATATAAGATGAGAAAAAAAAAAAACTCATGTATGGTCATACTTTAGTTAAAACACTAAATGTTCTAAACAAAGGAAATATGTTGAATGCCGCAAAAGAGAAAGACAAAGTCACGTTCAAAGAGAGGCTCTTCATAATACTGACTTTTCAAACCAACTGTGAAAACAAAAAAGGCTTAGGCTGATGCCTTTCAATCTCTGTAAGATCATAGTTGCCGTCTTAGTCTAATATACCTGGAAAAACTGTTTGTCGTAATTGACAGTGAAAGAAAAACTTTGCAAGATAAAAGCAGGCTAAAGGAATTTATGACCACCAAACCAGTCCCGCAGATTAAGTCAGTCTGAAAAGCAAGAAAGCACACTCAAGGGACTATAGAAGAAAATATAAATGATGCTAAGACACTCAGTAAACAAAAACAAACAAAAAAAAAATGAAGAAAGTTCCAAACATTAAGAAACAACAAAATGACAGAGAGCAATGCACAGGCTTCAGTAATAATTTTGAATATCAAGGGTCCAAATTCACCCATCAAAAGATGCAAACAAATTGCTTTAGAAAACAGAATCCTTCTTGCTGCCTCCAAGAAAGAAACCTTACCGTAAAGGTAAACACTATCTTTTGGGTGAATGGATAGAAAAAGTATTTCAAGCAAACTGAACCAGGAAATAAGCAGTTATTGTTATCCTAATACCTGACAAAATAGTCTGCAAACAAAATTTTGTCAAAAGAGTTAAAGAGAATCCCTTCATAGTATCAGCAGACCAATCTACAAAGAGGAATTTGCAATTCCAAACATATAAAAATATAGGTTCATCCAATTCCATAAAACAAATACTGATAGATTTAAAATTACAGACTAATCCCAGTACAGTTATTAATCCCAGTAGAGATATCCAACCATTGGACAATCAACTCAACAACAACAACAAAAAAATCCATAAAGAAACACGAAATTAAATAGCATCATAGAACAAACGGACCTAAAAGGATCATATCACAACAAACATGGGAAAATTGAAATAACATCCTGTATGCTCTTACAACAATGGAATAAAGCTAGAAAATCAACAGCAAGAGAAACTAAAAAAAAAAAAAAAATACACAAACTCATGGAAATTAAACAACACACTATTGAAGAATGAATTAATCACTGCAGAAATTAAGAAGGAAATAAAATTCTCAGAAATAAGTTAAAAGGAAAACACAGCATACTCAAATCTATGGTATACAAGGCAGTCCTAAGAGGGAAATTTAATCCTGTATTTCTATTACAAAGACATTTGCACATCCCAGGTTTACAGCTGGACTATTCACAATAAATAGTATAGCTGATGTTCTAAATGTCCATCAGCTGATGAATGGATAGTGATAATGTGGTACTTACCATAGTGGAATATTATTCAGCTGTAATGAAAAATGAAATTTCTAGGCAAATGTATGGAACTGGATAAGACTAAGTGAGGAAACCCAAACACAGAAAGCCAAAAATGTTCCGTGTTCTTACTCATTTATAGATCATAGGGTTGAACCTTTAGAACTGTGTTTACTTTGGGAGCCATATACAATTAAACTAGGTGAGGAAGAGAGAGAAAAAAATTGGGTTTGTTGGGACAAGGTCTTCCTGTACCCTCACCTGTCCTGGAACTCACTCTGTAGACCAGGCTGGCCTTGAACTCACAGAAATCCACCTGCCTCTGCCTCTGGAGTGCTGGGATTAAAGACGTGTACCACCATGCAAGACGTGTGCCACCCACGTGAAAGAAAAATTTTAAGGAAGGGAGCTAGTAGAACATGGGTGATATGAAGGAGAAAATAGTTTTATTTTGGTTCAATGATTGCTTGCTGTCCCGCAATTTTTTTCCATTTCAAATGAAACTATTTACTCTTGGCCATTTATGTTTGAAGCATGTAACTTGCCTTTTATTTTACAGGAACTCACAGTTAAGAGATGGCATTGAATATAATTAAAGACACAGAATTTGGAATTTTAAACTGTTGGAATTGTTAAAGAATATGAGGAGTTTTGTGGTTGGATTATATTTTCAACTTTCAGAAGAACATGATGTTTTGGGGTGTCATATGATGAAGGATGGAATGATGATGATTCGTCTTATTTGTCAGCTTGATGACATCTAAGATAACAAGGGAGAAGCACTCCTTAACAAGCCCATACAGAGTATCTTCATTAGGCTAAACAGAAGTGGGATTTCCCATGTAGGTAGAACCATTCCCTAAGCTGAGATCCTGGGTTGTGGTAAAAGAAGAAAGCATTCTTTCATGGGCTGACAGTTTGTCCAGGGGTAACCTTTTGATCCTACTAATGAAGCACAAGCAGTTAGATATATAGGTATTTAAGCAGCACTATAGTTATGGTAGGTTACTTTGGCATAGACACATATGTTTGGATGATATGTTAATCCATGAATTACATTTTCCCCCCTGTTAAATATGACAGGGTCTTACTGTGGCTTATAACATCTCCTAACCTGTAAAGGATGTAAGCTTGTGGCATCAGCCATGGGTTATTCCTCCAAGGAGAGAGCCAATAGCCAATTAGATTTGGGATATACAGGCACATGGCTGCCTCCGCTCGCCAGTACTTCCAGAAGGTGAGTTGTAGCTGTGCTGATGGTGGAGTGTCAACAGCTCCAGTGAGAGAGTGGACTGTTTTCTTCTCATCCCCTGTGCCCCTTTTCTAAGCCTAGGGAACAAACCTGCGGAAGAGGGGGCATGGTAGAATGTAAGGTGCGATTGGGGTGAATGGTGAAACTACAGCAATGTAGTCTGGACACTCATTTGATCACTTGATTGAACAAAACATGTCACTCCCCACGGATGGTGGGGCTGTGGGGTTTGACACAACAGCCTGTAGATTGGTTTCTGCACGAAGGATGCTTGTACTCATGGATTATCACTATATACTAAAAACGAAAAAAAAAAAAAAAAACAGAAAGATGGCAAGACATTATAGCAGAATCATGATCTGGGATGTGGGTGGGGGTGGGGGGAAGGGAAAGGGAAAAATGCCTGATCTGAATTGAGAAATGATGTACGATACATGCAACCAAAGCACTCAAGAAAAAAAAAAAAAAAAAAAAAAAAAAAGAAAAAAAAAGAATGAAAAAAAAAAAGAAGAAAGCATTCATTTCTGTCTTCTTCTTGGCCATCAATGCAATATAACCAATTGCTTAGAGATTCTGTTGCTTTGACTTACCATGAAATACCTCAAAGTGTGAGCCAAAATAAACTCTTCCATCCTTAAATTGCTTTTCATGAGGGCAACAGAAAATTCACATATATTTCTTAATCATTTTTCTTGTTTACTCATTTCATGTTAATCACTGGATTAGATTTAAACATTGTTATTTTTTTGGACTTTTTGAGACAGGGTCTCCTTGTAGCCCCAGCTGACCTGGAACTCACTCTGTAGACCCAGGATGGTCTTGAACCCACAGAGATCTGCCTGCCTCTGCCTCCCCAGTGCTAGGATTAAAGGTATGTGCCACCATGCCTGGATAACACTGTTATTTAAAAAAAAAAATTAGATCAATTCCAGTTTTCAAGGCCCATAATTTGAAATGGATAAAACAAACAATGTTAGCATGTGTGTGTGTGTGTGTGCGTGTGTGTGTGTGTGTGTGTGTGTGTGTGTGTGTGTGGTGTGTAATACAGGCAATGCTCAATTTTATATATGAGTATTTAGGCAAATGAATAATATCATAATAGGTCATAAGGGAAGGAGTTACTTAGGGTTGGTGGAGAAAGTTGATGAGAAAGTAATATTTAAATTGAGGCATGAATGGTAAGCATAAGCCAACCTAGTAAATGAGCCAAGAGCATTCAAAACGAAGAGGAGAAAAGCCACCACAATGAAGTTAGCAGCCACTACAGTGAGTTAGAGAGAAAATTAGGCCCAATTCAACAGAGATTTGAGAGACCAAAGGAGGGGTCAAATATTACCATACGTGCATTGGAAGTCTTTATACTTTTTTAAGCAAAAGAGTAACAAAATTATATGTCCAAAATAATTTTAATAAAGTTCATTTTAAAATCTATCCTTCATATAATGTAGCCTAGGAACAATTTTTGATGTCACCAAAAATAAGGACATTTTCAAATACAGAATGATTTAAATCTTTATTACACAGATATGTCAGAGTCAGCTTACTCCCAGAGAGATGAATCCATGAAGACTGAAGCAAGAATTTATTTGAAACTGCTACAATATACATGCACAGACACAAAGAGGGTCAACCCCCAAGAGAAACATGGGCTAGCTAAACTTCATAATGCGATGTGCAGAAACCAGCAGAGGTTAACACACTCAACAGCAATAAAGCATTTCTATTTCTAACAGTAAATATTCAATTCCAAACAAAATACACTGGAAAAGTCAGAAATAAAAAGTGGCTCCAATCTATGTTACTGGCTTTATTTATACAGTGCAAGCATTTTCCCCATGGCTTTAAATGATGAAGTTAGTAATAAGTATTTTGCTTCAATTTTTCCAAAGAATAAATGTGGCTTAGGAAGACTCTAAGAAGAAACAATTTCCAAGTAACCTCAGCCAGAACTTAAATCCATGATGGACTTAATACTTCCAGACATGAGTATTTTAAATATTAAACTTTTCAGGCGATAAACAGTTTTATTTTAAAGAAGCATGCTCTATTCTTGGCATTTAACCTATTCTTAAGGAAACTTATAAAAGGAGTCAAAAAGTAAACAAAAATGCAAAATGCTTTCAAGAGAGATGAATTGGTGATCTTTTAAAATCCAGCCCTCCTAACCACTCTATGAAGATTTCTAAAATCATAAATAATAAAACTAACTTTATGGTACATAAAACACATACACAACTAAGATAACTCCTAAGAAACCTAATGTTTTTCTTTTCATTATGAACACTTATTTTGTTGTGACCATGTTTTTTAAAATATTTTAATTGATTAAAAAAATTCATACAATGTGTTTTGTTTATATTCAGAACCCTTCCTCCCTCTCCATCTTCACCTTAACTACCTACCCCCATCCATGTCCTCTATATTATCATCTTTTATAAAGGTCTATCTAATCTAATTTGTGTTTCCCAAGTGTGGGTCTATCTCTTGGAGTCTTGTCAGTCTATCGGGTATCTCAGAAAATTTACTGTCCCTCTGCCAGCATCTATCAATGGTCAACAGATCCACAGCTAGTGCTGGTGCTTCCTGGTCACCTCCCCTATCCATGCTGAGCATCTGTCAAGCTTGGGTTTCTCCTGGTCTTCTGGATGCTGTCATGAGCATTGACACTTCATACATACAACTACTCTGTGGTGTCTAGGCAATATAGTTTCTATACATCTACTACCTCTGCATCATAAAATCTTTCTGCCTCACCTTTTGCAATGATCCCTGAGCTTTCCAAGGAGAATGTGTAATATAAGTGTTCCATTTAGGGCTGAGCACACAGCATTTTCTTGTTTCCTGCATGTTGACCACTTGTGAATCTGGGCACTTAATGGACATCTGCTTTAAGAACTTTCTGTGGTGGGAGTTTCGAGAAGCATGAATCTATGGTATAACAATGTTATTATGAATCACTTACTATGATATCTATCATGAGTACATATTTTATTTAAATTAATTTAAGTATTTGTTTAGTTAATTTTTTCCACTTTGTATTAAATTGTTTTATGGAATTTTTAAGTGCTTCATGCATAATTTTTCAGTCAGTCTTAATTTCCATTTTACCCACTTCTCCCTTGGGACCCTTCATCACCCCAACCCCTGTAGTTCACACTTTCTGTCATTCCTTCTAGAGTCCATTGTACCCATTTACTCTCCCTGATCACTCCTCGGTGCCAGCTCCTCCCCTGAGCTCTGGAAGGCTGGGTCTTCCTCACCTGACCATTTGCTATCAATATTTCCTCACCCAAGGTCAAGCTGGCTCTGTTACCCACTTCTACAGTTCTGTTCTGGATATTTGTCTAGCTGAGCTTGCATGAGTCTTGTGCATGCTGATATCAATGCTGTACGTTCATATGAACTGGGTCCCAAGAGGTTGTAGAATTCATTTCCATTTGGTTTTGCATTGCTTCCCTGGCTTTTACAATCTTTCTGCCCCCTCTTCCACAATGTCTCTGAGCCTGGGCGGGTGAAGCTGAATGCAGGCAACCCACCCATGGAACCACACTCTGTAGACTCCTAATCTTCATGGTTTGGCCATTCAGGCCCTTTTGGGTTCTTGGTCTCCTTTTGCATGGAGGAGCTTCCTAAACAAGAGTTAAGAGGTAGTTAATGCCTTCTTGGGTCCTTGTTCTATGATGCTTGGGTCTTGTGTATAGATGCGTTGCCTAGAAGTGAACCATTCATAGACCATGTCTGTGTGTATACAGAGTTGTGGAACTCTGTACTATTCTCATCTGAAGCAAAAGAAGCTTCTTTTCTGAGTGGCATTTGGGATATTTGTCTGCAAATATAAGGTTTCTTCTTTTGGAATTAGTAAAATGTTACCAATCCTGGGGATATGTCTACATCTTGGAATTGTCTAAGGTCTATGACTCCTCCAGTTGTGTGCATCTAGCTATGTTAACAATACCACACATGAGTTTCCTTCCACTGACCAGGCTTTAGGTTCAATTGCTTAACCATTGATTTTCCCCAAGATAGAAATCCAGCTATTGCACTGATGTAATATGCTGTGCTGATCATTGACATGGATATTTGGTCCTGAGGCTGATGTTGGACCATCTATTGATGATCTCCCTTAGTGGTTTGCATAGTTCTCTCCATAGCTAAGAGATCTATCCTTCAGGTGTGGTGGCTTCCAGGTCAGATCCAGCTCCATTGCTCAAGATCTAATCTCTGAAAAATGTCCTGTCTTCAACAATAGGGTCTCACCTTCAGGTTCTCAGAGGCAATCAAGGTATATGGCAATAGCCTATGTAATTTGGGAGTCTCTTGGACTACCATGGCCAACAACTCAAAGGAAGGTTTCTCCTGTCTGGTACTGTTTCTTGATTTGTACCCTTCATCTTTCCACATGGACTCATGTGTGTGTGTATTTTGTCAATAGATTATCAGACTAATGTGAATATCTTAGGGGGTTTTTTTTGGTCTTTTTGAGACAGGATCTCTCTTTAGTCCTATCTGGCCTGGAGCTCACTCTGTAGACCAGGCTGGCCTTGAACTCACAGAGATCCACCTGCCTCTGCCTCCTGAGTGCTGAGATTAAAGGCATGTGCCACCATGTTCTGCCTAATATCTCAAGGTGCTTTTGCCCTAGTAAAGCATTACTTATCTCTCCTTTCTCCCCTTTACCTGTCTAGCCCTCCCTCCATGTCTTCTTCATGACTTCTGCATTTAAAGTATCCCCATTTCTCCCTTGATACTGCCAGTCTCCCAGTGCCCCACTTATTTTGTGCTCTTTTCTTCTCCTTTATCCCTGTGCCTTTCCTTCTATAATCCTTCCACTCCCTTCCCATTTAGATACCATTATTTTATCCATTCCTCTGTTAGTAACACCTGTCACCTCCTGTCTCAGTTTCCCTTTTTACCTTCACCTTCCTGGTTCCTTTTCATTTACCTGGTTCCTGTGGTTATATCATGGTATATACTTACCTATATGGATTTGGTGCTAGGATCCACAAATGAGGGATAACATGCATCATTTGTTTTTCTGAGTTGAGTCTGCTATGTCACTTAGCATAACAACTTCTAATTCCATCCATTTACCTGAAAACTTCATGATGTCACCTTTCTTTACCACTGCATAGAATTCTAATTTGTAAATGTGCCAACCACATTTTCATTATCCACTCATCAGTTGAGGGACACTTGGGTTGTTTCCAGGTCTTGGCTATTGTGAAAAGAGCAGCAATAAAACTGGAAGTGCACATATATCTGCACTAGGATGAATCCTTTGGGTTATAGACCCAGGAGGTATGATTGGGTTAAATGGTAGGTTCATTTTGAGTCTTTTAAGAGTTCCCCACACTGATTTCTACAGGGGATGCACAAATTTGTAACCCCACCAGTAGTGAATGAGTGTTCCCCTTTCCCCACATCTTCTCCATCATTTGTTTCATTTGTTTTCTTGATTATGGTCAGTCTTACCCAGGTAAGATATAATTTTATAGTGGTTTTTCTTTGCATTTCCTTAATTGCTAGTGATGTTGAACACTATTTAAAGATGTTTCTTAGCCATCTTTACTTCTTCTCTTGAGAAGTCTCTGTTCAGATTTTTAGCCCATCTTTTAATTGGGTCATTTGTTTTCTTGGTCTTTTATTTTTTGAGTAATTTATGTATTCTGGATGTTAAACCTCTGTCAGATGTGTCACTGGTGAAGATTTTCTCCCACTCTGGGTTTTACCTTCATTTCTTTGATTGTTTCTTTTGCTGTACAGAAGCTTTTTAGTTTAATGAGGTTCCACTCATTAACTATGGACCTTATTTCCTGTGCAACTACTGTCTGATATAGAAAGCCTTTTCCACACCTATATCTTGTAGGTTATGGCCAATGTTTTCTTCCAACATTTTCAAAGTTTCAGGTTTCACATTGAGGTCTTTAATCAATTTAGAGTTGACTTTTGTACAAGGGGAATGGTAGGAGTTTAGTTTCATTCTTCTACAGGTGGGGATCCAGTTTTGCCAGCACCATTGGCTGAAGATACTACATTTCTTACATTGAGTGTTCTTGGACCCTTGGTCAAATATCAGGTGAATGAAATTGCATGTACTCATCCGGATCTTCAGTTTTGTTCCATTGATCTATAGGTCTATACTTGTGCCAGTGGCATGCTGTTTTTATGACTATAGCTTTGTAATATTGTTTGAAATCTGGTATAGTAACCCCTCCCCCTTGCATTACTCTTTGTGCTCAAGGTTGCTTTGGCTCTCTGGGATCTTTTGTGTTTCCATATGTATTTTAATTTTTTTCCTAATTTTCTGAAGAAAGTCATGGGGATTTTGATTGTGATTGCTTTGAATCTATATAGTACTTTGGGTTTGATGGTCATCTTTACTGTATTAATTCTTCCAATCAATAAATATGGGAGATTCTTCGATCTTCTGGTGTCTTCCTCAATCTCTTTCTTCAAAGATTTAAAATTTTCATTGTAGAAATCTTTAATATCTTTGGTCAGGTTCGTTCTGAGCTATTTTGGTGGAGCTATTGTTAATGGGACAGTTTCCATGTACTCCTCCAGTTGCTTGTTATTTGCATATACAAAGGCTATTGATTTTTGTAGATTCATTTTATAACCTGCCACTTTACTGAAACTGTTGTTTCTAGGAGTTTTCTGGTAGAATTTTTGTCATCCCTTAGTTATAATATCGTCTGAAAAAGGGATAGTTTTACCTCTGATTTTCTAATTAGTATTCCTTTAATTTCCTTCTATTGTCTTATTGCTCTAACAAGAGTTTCAAGCACTATACTGAAAAGGATTGGAGATAGTGGGCAACCTTGCTGGCTTTCTTACTTTAAGGGGAATGCTTCTAGTTTTTCTCCATTTATAATGATGTTATCTGTGGATTTGTTGTATATAGCTTTAATTATGTTGACTTATGTTCCCTCCAGTCCAATTCTCTCTAGGACTTTAAACATAAAGGCATGTTGAATTTTATCAAAGAAGGTTTTCTGCATCAATTAAGATGACCATGTAGTTTTTGTTTTTCAGTCCATTTATATGATTTATGACAGTTATGGATTAACATATGTTGAACCATCCCTACATCTATGGAATAAATCTGATATGATTATGGAGAATGTCCTTTTGATGTGCACCTATATGTGGTTTAGAAGTATTTTTTGCATCTATATTCATTAAGGACATGGGTATATATTTTTCATGTTTGGTTGTATCTTTGCCTTATTTATGCTGGCTTCATAGAAGGAATTTGGGAGATTTCCCTCTGTTTCTATCCTTTTGAATAATTTAAGAAATACTGGTTGTAGATTCTCTTTAAATATATGGTAGAATTCTGCCATAAATCCATCTGTGCCTGGGCTTTTTTTTTAGTTGGGAGTTTCTGTATTACTGTTTCAATTTCCTTATATGGGTCTGTTGAAGTTGTTATCTCTTCTTTGTTAAGCTTTGGTGATTCCCATAATTTCAGATATTCATCCATTTCTTATAGGTTTTCAAATTTAATAGAGTACATGTTTTTAAAGTATTCCCCTGGGGCTGGAGAGATGACCTAGCGGTTAAGAGCGCCGACCGCTCTTGCAGAGGACCCGGGTTCGATCCCAGCACCCACATGGCGGCCGAGAACTGTCTGAAACTCCAATTCCAGGAGAACTCCAGTTCCAGGGGAATCCGACACCCTCTTCTGACCTCCGCGGCATTGCACGACACGGGTGCACAAGCTTGCATGCAGACAGTACATATATACATATACAAAAATAAATAAAATTTAAAAAATATATATATATATATTTAAAAAAAATAAATAAAGTATTCCCCTATAATGTTCTGGATATTTTTGTTATCCATTGTGATGTTTCCCCTTTTATCTCTAATTTTGTTGATTTGGAGTTGCTCTTTCTTTCTTTTGCTTAACTGGGCTAAGGATCTCTCTATCTTGTTTATCCTTTCAAAGAACCAGCTCTTGAACAAGTTGATTCTTTGTATTATTTTCTTTTGTTTCCATTTCATTAATCTCTCCTCTGATTTTTTATATTTATTCTTGTCTGTTGGGTTTAGGATTCATTTGTTGTCTTTCAAGTGGTTTGAGTTGTAATGTTAAGTCTTTTATTTGTGCTCTTCCTGTTTGTTTGTTTTTTTAATGTAGGCACTTAGAGCTATAAATTTCCATCTTAGGACTCTTTTATAATGTCCCATAGGTTTTGTTGTGTCATATTCTCCTTTTTATTTAATTCCAGGTATAATTTTATTTCTTTCTTAATTTCTCCTTTGACCCATTCATTATTAAGGACTGCATTGTTTAATCTCCACAAGCACTTGTAGTTACTAGGGCTTCTTCTGGTGTTGATATTAAGCTTTATTGCATTGAGGTATGAAAGAATGCATGGAATTATTTCAATTTTTCTGTATTTGTTGAGGTTTGTTCTGTGCCCCAGTATGTTGTAGATTTTAGAGAAAGTTGCATGGGGTCCTTAATAGAAACAGTATATCCTTGTTGCTTGAGTGGAATATTCAGTAGATGTCTGTTAGTTCTATTTGACATATTGCATTTTTCAGTTCAGATGTCTCTCTTTATACTTTGTTTGACCTGTCTAATGGACACAGTGGTGTATTAAAGTCCCCTACTAGTAGTGTGTTAGGATTAATCTATGCCTTAAAGTCCTGTAGAATTGTGTTTATAAAGTTCAGTGTACCAGAGTGTTATGTGTATAGATTCATGATTGAGGTATCTTCTTGATTGTTCCTTTGATAAGAATCATCTCTTCTGATTAGTTTTATTTTAAAATCTATTTTGTCTGATACTAGACTAAGAACTAATGCTTGCTTCTTGGTGACATTTTCTTGGAATGCTGTTTTCCACACTTTCACCTTAAGATAATGCCTGTCCTTGGAGGTGAGATGGGTTTCTTGCAAACAACAAAAAGATTGATTTTGTTTAATCCATTCTTCTAGTCTATGCCACTTGATTGTGGAGTTCAGTCCATTTATATTTAAAGTTATTACTGAGAGATGTGTATTGCTTTCCATCATTTTAGTTTTTGTTTGCCTTCTTGGTCTAGGTTTGTATTTCCACATTTATACCTTCATTAACTACTTTCTGTTGCTGCTTGGGTATAGTCATACCTTTCTTCCACTCTGAAAAGCTAGTTTTCTGGACATGAATTCTCTCAGCCTATTTGTGTCATGAAAGATTTTTCTTTCTCCTTCAACTATAATAGACATTTTTGCTGGGTAAAGTATTCTGATTTGGCATCTATAGATATTTAGAACTGGGAATACTTTGGTCCAAGCTCTTCTGGCTTTCATAGTTTGCATTGAAAAGTCAGCTATAATCCTGATGGATTTTCCTTTAAATGAGACTTGTTTTTTCTCTAGCAATTCTCAGTATTCCCTTTGTTTTGAACATCTCAAGTTTTTACTGTGATATGGTGTGGATAATTTCTTTTCTGGTCCTATTTCTTGTATTTGTACAAGTATGTCTTTACTTAATTTAGGGAAATTTTCTTCTACTATCCTGTTGATGATCTGGCCAATACCATTATCCTGATATTCTTCTCCTTCCTCTATATATATATGATGTGTAGGTTTGGTCTTTTCGTGGTGTTCAACATTTCTTAATATTCCATTCCTGCATTTTCAAAAATTTTTTTGTAATCTTTGTTTGAGCTATCCAGTCCTTCCGCTTTATCTTCCAGTCTTGACAGTCTATTTTCTACTTCATTCCTTCAGTTACTGAGGCTTTTTTCCCTACATTTTGAGATGATTTATTGAGTTTTCCACTTCCTTTTTCATTTCAGCTTGAGTTTTCCTCAGTATTTCTATCTCTTTGGTGAATTCAGTCCAAAGTTTATCATTATCTTTTTTTTTTTTTAGTTTATCCCTACCTACTTTTAGTTCTTTGATTTCTTTGTTTGCATGTTCTTTATATTCCTTGAATTCTTTGATCATGTCTATGATGGTTCTTTTAAATTCTGTGTCCTAGATTACATCTAGAAGGTCTCACTCTTCTACAAGATTGGTAATATTTAGTGGAGACTTGTTTCAGTTTTTCATGTTATTGTTTTTTCATTGTGATTTTGGCATGTGGTTCTTCATTTTTTTGTGATTCTGGTACGAAGCTCAAGTGTTTCTTTGTCGAATTGGCTTTGTTGAATTGACTTGACTTTGCTTGTATTTTTCAGGTGCCTTTGTTGTCTTTTTGTTTTGTTTTGTTTACTTATTGGGTATGAATGACTAGTTGGTTTAGGCTTCAGGTCCTCACTTCTGATTTTGTACTGGTGGGACTAGATAAGTCTTGCCCTCCAGAGGCCCAAGACAGGTATCGATCAGGCAGAGCCCCTCCAGAGGCCCAAGACAGGTATCGATCAGGCAGGCTTGAACCCACCAGGCCATACACCATGTGAAGCTGAGGGAGAGGCCCAGATGCTCCTAAACTGGAGAGTCTGGAATGCAGCCTCCACTCCAGTGCAATTTAAAGCTCTCACCACTGAGCAGAGGTCAGCCTCATGCACTCACTGGAAGGGTAGAACTCACATAAGCATCACACCACATGGGATCTGCCTACAAGGCTCTCCAGGGCGAAACATTTAATTAAATTTTTCTGCATATGTGCATTTTTGCATGACTTAATATGCACCAAGTATGTGTGGGAACCTAGGATGAAAGTACACTGAACCTTAGCTTTATAGAAAAAGTAGTAATTCATTCAAATGACTGAGCTTGTATTTACATATATTTACAATTACTTCCTTATTGTCCTATGAGAAAGTGCCTGGCTAGATTAGGTTCTGATGACACAAAGACAGATGTTCAGCTACAGTGCAATCATAGAAGCTGGCAAATAAGGGAAGAAGTGTCCTATGAATTAAATGATAGAACAGAGGATGTGTGGAATATCAGCATCATTGTTTGTAGCTCAAACTCAAGTACACTGAGAAGGAAGGACTAAGTGTCAATAGTGTTCAAGGCCTATGAACAAAAGACAAAATATAAGCCTGAAGTAGAGAGGGAGGAGAGAGTGCGCAGGGAAAACATGTGAAATAGCCAGATTTCTTTCCAGAACTGTGGTTCCAAGGTTGTTGGGCCCAAAAGGCTTGTGGGGAAATGTGGCTGAAAACAAACATGAAGGATATTAGCAGATGTTCCTGATAAAGACACACGACTGAACTGTTCTTGAGAAAGTAACTGGATCCACCTGTAAAATAGATTAATTATACCTACAATCTTATGAAGCATAAATGAGCCAATAACTTAAAGATAAAAAATAGCTGGGCACAGTACATACTAAATTATATTCATTAATATTAAAAAAAATAAGTAATTATAGATGAAACTGATAACTGGTGTCCCAGGTAGGGCCTAAACTCAGATTAGAGGAAACAATTTAAATAACCATATTGTATTATCTAAAAAAAATAAGATCTAAATATTTAACTATTTGTTACAGTGTTTATTCTTATATGTTGGGGTGCTCATTTATGAAATTACTTCTTAGTTTTACATTAATTTTAAATGCTTTTTTGAAATAAATGTACTTCAAACTTAGGTACATTTTATGTTGATATTTGGCTATAAAAATCCTGGCCTCAAACACACAGAGATCTGCCTGCTTCTGCCTCCTGAGTGTTGAGATTAAAGTTGTACACTACCACATCAGGCCATGAACAGACATCTTACCATTCATTAAGAAACCTTGTGTTATGTTGCTGCTTGAGGATTTTAAGCCTTATCATAACAGTTTGTACTTGTGCTTCAAAGTTCATGTTGTTTTCTTAAATGGCATTCTCTTCATTTTAGCTTAAATTTTCATAAATTCAAATTCTTGCCTCATTAATAGAACAATTTATTTTGAAGGATATCGGACGTCTTTTTCTTTCTCAGAACTTTTTTTTATCATAAGAGTGGACCCTGCCCTGGCTGTATCAACTAACAACCTCCCATCAGTAAATGGCATGTTTAGAAGACAGCAGAACATGAGTCAGAACTCAGGTACCAAGAAGACATCCTAGACACAATTACAAAGAATTAAGGATGCAGAAAGCAAATATCAAATGCATATCCATTTGGATGTGTGCATCATCAGTGATCATGAGTTCTCTGATGTTCCAAAATCACAGCAAGTGCTCAGTTATCATGTGCACAGATTTAATAAAACAAGCAATTTTAAGCAACAGGATTGAACAAATGTATGACATTTCCAGCTAAATAGCAGGATGTGGAAAACCAGGAAGATTATCCCAAACGGTGATTGCTGACAGAATGCAAGCCTCCCCTTGCCTAAAATTGTGCTTGGTTGAAAAACTAGATAACAAAGGCTGGACATGTTCATTCTGCTCTTTAATGAAATAGATAGCAAAAGATAACTCAAAGATCACATGTCCACTTCATGTCTTTCCTAACCAAAACACAAGCAGGAATAACTCAGAACAGGAAAAAGCTCGTGGTATTTTGCTTGGAACTCAGTCTACTTTGCACATATTCATATTATTGAGCAACTTTATTTCCTTCAACAAGGTAAGAAATAAATTCCCCCTTTTCTTTTTTCTTTTTTTTTTTTTATTAATTTTATTTATTTCTGTATGTGTGAATGTATGTCTGCGTGCAAGTTTGTGCACCCGAGTCGTGCAATGCCGCGGAGGTCAGAAGAGGGTGTCGGATTCCCCTGGAACTGGAGTTCTCCTAGAATTGGAGTTTCAGACGGCTCTCAGCCGCCATGTGGGTGCTGGGGATCGAACCCGGGTCTTCTGCAAGAGCGGTCGGCGCTCTTAACCGCTAGGCCATCTCTCCAGCCCCTAAATTTCCCCTTTTCATATCACAAACTCAACCAGCATGGACTTACAAATCTCAATTTTTATGCTAAGTAGGTATAAACACCCATTTATGTACCTACACATGTTGCGTGTTTATATACACAGAAGTTAAAATTCCTAAAACCTGAAAAATAGTGTAGCAAATATATTGAATATATGTGAATATATATATATATATATGAAAATTAAAAGTTTCCAGGAAGAAAGAAGATATATGGAATTGCAACTGGTCAGAGCTGAATATTGTAGTTAGAATGACCTTGGCTGGAAACACAAGAGAAAGATAACAATAAAAATCTGAATTATGGGCTGGAGAGATGGCCTAGCGGTTAAGAGCGCCGACCACTCTTACAGAGGACCCGTGTTCGAACCCCAGTACCCACATGGTGGCTGAAAACCATCTGAAACTCCAATTCCAGGAGAACTCCAGTTCCAGGGGAATCCGAGACCCTCTTCTGACCTCCACGGCATTGCACGACACGGGTGCACAGACTTGCATGCAGGCAGTACATTCATACACATACAGAAATAAATAAAATTAATTTTAAAAAATCTGAATTATATCCATGTGTGATGGTAACATGGATGACAACCAGGAATATAAGTACAGATTAGAGATAACAGAATTCAAGAGAATAGAAAGTCATAGAAGTTAAAGGGGAAAAAATCTAGCAGATAGCTAAAAGTATTATGACATCTACAGAAGATAATGTATGGACCATTGAGTAATAGCTACCTGTGGAACACAGAGCACTAAATGTAGGAGAAAGGAAATACTACACGTAATGGGTGCAGGGCCATAAACAGTACAAATACAAGAACATTTCATTTTATGTTTCCATCATCAGAACTGGGAATAATAGCACCAGCATTGTCACAGTGGGGACTTGTGTGTGAGCAATGGCGTAGAATGATTATGCATAAGAATGTCAGAAAACTGGGGCTGGAGAGATGGCTCAGTGGTCTGGCTGCTCTTGCAGAGGCCCCAGATTCTGTTCCCAACTCTCATGTAGGACAGCTCATAACTGCTGCCAGGGATCCAACACCTTTGGCCTTCACAAGAACCCTACAGGCACGTGTACAAAACCACACACAAACACATACTAAAAATAAATGTTAAAAATACTAATTTTTCTCTTTTATTCAGTGACAGTGAACAACACTGTTGACTATAAAAATTATATGGATAGAAAATGAATCATTTATCCTGCCTTTGTAACATGAAATATTCCTCTGGGGAGTCAAGTAATACAGGAGGGGAGTATCTCTTTATAGAATTATTTAATGTAAATTAAAATCAATGATAGAATATCATTTCCCAATGCTCAGAGATGAATCATTCTAAGTATTAAGTGCAAATAGCTGTTGACATTTTTTGAAATGCTAAGACCAGACATTCTATATGTCCTGACAAAAAAGCACACTCCCACCCAAGACTAACTGGAATCTGATTACACATTGCTGTCCAACTGGCCACTGCAAGAGATCGAGAAGACAGAAGAATATGCCAAAGACACTAGGAACCCAAATGTGAAAAACATGGATTATGATTCAAAGATAGGTCAGGAATTCTCCCTCAGATTATATGAAAGGAAAGAAACTAAGAAAGGGGATTTAGACTAAAAGATTTAAAATTTTAAATGAGACACACTGACCATTAGTTTTTATGTTACAATTTTCCTGATGAGACTATAGCAAAAGTGGTTATAAAAATCAAGACAGTGAGGGCATATAGCAGGATGGGAAAGGCCAGTGATCCTAACACAGCACATAGATAAGTGGGGACCAGCATAAGGTTTTATTACAGTGCTGGTAATGGATCTTAGGGCCTCATGCATGCTAGGCACACCATATACCCCTAAACTGTGGTCCCAGCTTTGTAAATATTCTTGACTTGCGTGGTAGCTATACAAGTATTCAGGTTATAATTCCCTAAAGCATTTATCTGAGTATTATTATCTAAGGTTAAGGTTTAAAAGGTTAAGCATTGCTCATGTATGCTAAATTAGAACTATATTAAATTTACACAGTGTTCATCCACAAAGATGGATGCCAGACAAACAATATTTACTCTTAGCATAGCTTCTCAAGTGTGTTCTTAAGATAACTAAGCATTAAACATTTTTTATTTACTCTAAGATTTGGGCACAGAGGTATTTATAACATATCTGTTTATTGAAGCTTAGTAACTTGAAAGGCATATCTCTTGACCTTAGGCCTAAATTTTAATCCCAACTGCACTTCTTTTAGTTTTGTAACCTGGCTTTTCTGGGTTTTAGTTTCCATATTTTAAAAGTGGAAAAATCGGGGCTGGAGAGATGGCCTAGCGGTTAAGAGCACCGACTGCTCTTGCAGAGGACCCGGGTTCGATCCCCAGCACCCACATGGCGGCTGAGAACCGTCTGTAACTCCAATTCCAGGAGAACTCCAGTTCCAGAGGAATCTGACACCCTCTTCTGACCTCCACGGCATAGCATGACACGGGTGCACAGACCTGCATACAGACAGTACATTCATACACATAAAATAAATAAATAAAATTTTTTAAAAAGTTGAAAAATCAGCTAGATGATATCACTTTTAAGCCTGGATTTTTTATTGAGCATTTGTACAACTCATACAATGGATCCCAATCAAAGCCAGTTCCTCCTCCATGCCCCAAAGCCCCCATCAGAACTGATACATTACAACATCCAAGCTAAGCCCTACCTACCAAGCTCCCAAACCCAGTTCTTCTGTGCAAATAGGTCTGCTGGAGACTAGTCAGTATAACTAGGAATCTTAGGTAAGGCATATTCCTTCTCTCCAACAGCATTCAGTCTCATAGTTTTTAGTCCAGATCAGTCCCCCACCCATTTCTCTTGTGCTGCTTTGAGACCTTGTCCCAGTTGGCCTGGGTCATGTGTCTGATGCCTACATTGTCACAAGTTTACATGAGAAAGCTTACAGCTTCTTTATGTTCATGCACCAGCCCTGGCTCTTACAACCCCACCCCCCTCTTTTGCAGTGAGCCCTGAGCTTGTGGATAGATGAGGTTTAATATAGGGGCCCCATCCAGGAAAAGTTTTATGTAAAGAACCTTGAAATAGTTCAAGCCCAGAAGAAACATTATCTGCTCATTTTTATGCTTTCAAATTATCAGCTATTTTGATTATAGAATACTTTATGCTTTCAACATTTACTTCACAAAATCAACTCCCAAATTCTGATTCTTCTGAGAGATAATCTATCTCAAATGAAATGGATAAAATCTTTCTCACATATTAATTCATCTTATCCTTTTTATGCTATGTCCCTCTACTGGTTTTCAGGTATTTGGAATTAACATTAAATTACAAGTATCTTCTTATTACAGGAAACTATGGCCATTTGTCAAACATGTTAAACTGTGGTGGATTCCTGGAGTCCACTAACAGGAACAGAAGCTACCAGAGATGAACCAGTAGTGACCTGGAGAATCTGTTGAATGAAATCCTCCAAAGTGCTAAAGAAACCAGGCGTGACGGAACAAGGGAATGTCCACGGGCATTCTGCACCCAAAGGAGCATCATTCCCCACTGCTCTCAACTCACCGAGGCATTCTTAAGCCTGGATGTGAGTTTTCTATGTCTGGTTTATGAACCTCATCTTCCATATTTTTATAAAGCTTTTGAACAACTGCTTGCAAGGCAGCCCCTTCCCCTGATTTCTTTTGCCAGAACAAATGGAGTCAATTTAAGACATATCAGAGATTTTTGGAAATATTGCTATATTTTTTTTTAATTTTTTCCTCTGTTATAAAGCATATTTCTCAGAAGGCATATGCACTTAAAAGGAGATAAATAGTAACATGAGAAGGAATTAAATGTGAATCCCAGGAATTTTATAAAGCAAATCAAAGAAGTTCACAGCAACTTGAAGGATAAGAGTGGCAGGGAAGCCAGTCCTGAATGTCTCACAAACACAGGCAACATTCTCAAAGTGGGAGCAAGAGCCTGCTGAGAAAAATTCTCTGTTGGGGTGCTGCCAAGAACCCATGCTACCACTCTTAGGCCAAGGCCACCCCCTCAGCTTATGAATCAGAGAAAGCACTCAAATGCTTGTCTATGGCCTGTGCAGAATACAGAAGGTAGCTGATGGTGCTGGATGAGATTTCCAAGGGATGGGGGTGGCAGTCACTGTAACAGTGGTAAAGCACTCATGACATTAAGGGGAGAGTTCCAAAAACGATGGACTGTGAACTATGGGCTTGCCATTATAAGGACAGTCCATGGGTCCTGTCATAGCAAGGACACAATCTTGTCATCCATGGTTTCCACAGTGGACATCAGCAAGAGCAACAACACAAGTCAAGCATCACACCTTCTGGAGGAACCAGCGAGATCCTAGGGCAGCATTCAGATCTAAGGCTTTCTCTTCCTTCACTCTATGTACCTGTAAACCATCTCAGGAAGCTTATCTGTGTTAAAAATGACCTTTGTTCCTTGCCCTCAGAGGTCAACCAAGTCTTAGGGGATTATACGTGGGGGCATCTCTTGAAAAGTCCTACAGAGGTGGGTCATCATTCTGCCTGTTCAGGGAGGTCTTGGAGAGCCACTAATGGGACTTCAGCCAGTGTCCAATCTATAAAGAGGAAAGTCTGCTCATGCTTCAGAAAAGGAAGCCTGGTCTAGCAAGACCTGATTTTGTCCTCATGTGGATGGAACTGGTGGATGAGGAGCCAAAAGAAGCAAGGGGCTCCCACCCCACCCCCAAAAAAAACCCCAAGAGACCTCTAAGGATCACATCCTCAACTGACCTCAACAAAACAAAACCTTGGTTAATCTTAGTTATCTGTAGGCCCTTAAGCATCCAGAAGGAAAGTATAACCAGAAATAAATAGTTAGACCAGAGAACCTATAATGCAAACACAAAACTTGAGATCTTAGTAAAAAGACAAAAAGAAAAAATAAAAAGAGAGCACTGATTTTTGGCTTGGCCTGTCTACACTTCTCACAGGCAGGTGCATATGCTCTGTAGATGCCACTGTTTTAGACACTCCTCAAAGACACGAGATACAGATTTTTTTTTTACTTTTTAACCTTCCAATGTGGACTGAGGACTGCTGAGATACTCAGCTTGTGAACTAAGCACCTAATGGAAATTCAGCCTCCTCAGAAGATGGACTGACATTGCTGGATTACCTCGGCAGTATCATGGAGGCCAATGCAGGGGGATCATGACACGATGTGTGCTTACTGGACTTCATTTGGGGGCACAATATTTAAAGCAGAAGCATGTCAGTAAGGGTTTCCTTCTTCATAAGGTTTTTTGTAATGTAATGTCTTAATCATAATCTACCATCAAATATTTTAGGAATATCTTTAATGTTTAGATAGTATATTAACAGCATGCAATAATTAAATCATAGGTTCTCAAGCAGAGGCAGTCTATTGCAAGGTCCTTCTCTGCTGCCAGTTATCATAGGATGTTTAAAGTTAGAAAACTGAGTAGAAACACTGAACATTGTAGAAATGCACTTTGCTCAGTAATACTTGAGTTGTGGTAATATTAGACTATCCATTTGATTGTTACAGAAAATCCCTAACTGTAATTGACGGTTGTTGCTGTAATAGTATACTGCCTGTATTTCTACCTCTAGTAATGGGCTTTATGTGCTAGATTTCAATATCCTTGAGCCTGGGCAAGTGCACCATCTTTTTAAAAAGAAACATGGTTTACTTGCACAAAACTGAACAGATTTGAGAGATCGTCAATGTCCTTGAAGAGGTTTTTGTGGGTGTGAAACAAATGGTGAGAATTTGAACTGTTCCCTTATTATAGTACTGAGATTAAGTCTACTTAATCTATCAAATCATGTTCCTGCCCTGATTTTATGTACTTGTATCTATCAATAAACATTGTTAAAAAAAATAACCAGAGTAGAGAATGAGCCAAAGAACAGTTATGAAAAACAAGTCAAAGTCAAATCCATCATGGTCATCTGCACTGCCGGGAAAGCTTAAGAAGTATGAAAATGACAGGAGATGCTGAGGTGTTTGCTTTGCATGTGTAACAGAGTATGAAGCTGAGTTGTCTCTTGAAAGAATTTCTTGAGCAAATTCATCTACCAAAATTACTTAACATTCTAACTGGAAGACACCAATGCACCCAGGTAACATAGGTGTCTTATGCACTTGAAATGTGCATATGGGGCTAGAGAGATGGCCTAGCAGTTAAGAGCGCCGACCGCTCTTTCAGAGGACCTGGGTTTGATCCCCAGCACCCACATGGCAGCCAAGAACCATCTGAAACTCCAATTCCAGTTCCAGGGGAATCTGACACCCTCTTCTGACCTCTGCGGCATTGCACGACACGGGTGCACAAACTTGCATGCAGACAGTACATTCATACACATACATAAATAAATAAAATTCAAAAAAAAAGAAATGTGCATATATGTATGTATGTGTTGGTATAAACAAGTTATGTGTGATCAAGCTAGAAATACAAAGCTCAAAATGTTTCAGAACACCAAGTTTTTTCATGCCAACAAAGCATACAAGTAGAAATTCTATAACAATACTTTTTCCATGTATCAAATTCTTTAAAATATTGTATGAAATTACTTTCAGACCACATTCATAAGGGGTATGTAAGACATAACTTAAGTCCATCTGCAAGGTATTTCATTAAGTATGTGCAAAGCTTCTAGAATTACAAACGATCTGGAATCTGAAATACTTCTGACCTGACCCCAAGTATTTCAGATAAAGAATAATCAATCTTTATGTGTATATTACATACTGGTGTTACATATGATTAACATTTATACTGATGCTTTAAATCTTTTTTAATATCATGGGGCTGGAGAGATGGTTCAGGGTTAAGAATCCTGGCTACACTTGCAGAAGTCTGGGGTTTGGTTTCCAGAACCCACATGATGATGGCTAACAACCATCCATAACTCTAATTCCTGGAGGTCCAGTCTCTTTTTCTGGCCTCTGTAGGCTTTATATGAAGGGTACCCTTATATAGATGTAGGTAAAGCACTCATACACCTAAAATAAAATTTAAAAATATCCTTATGTTTACAGACTAATATCACAGATGCCACTCAGAAAAGAAGCTTCTTTTGCACCAGATGAAGAACAGTGGAGTCCCATAAGTGGACACCTACAGACATGGTCTATAAATTGCTCATGCCTAAATGACACTTCTACAATGCAACCTTTACACACGAGGCCCACAAAACATAGAACGAGGAGCCAAGAGAACATTAATTAACTCCTTACCTCCCACTATGGAAGTTCCCCCGTGCAACCAGATGCCAGAAATTCAAAAGGGCATTAATGGCCAAACCGGAGTTTACAGAAGAAGGGGCAGAAAGATGGTAAGCTCTTGCAGAGGACCCGGGTTCGATCCCCAGCACCCACATGGCAGCTAAGAACTGTCTGTAACTCCAATTCCAGGAGAACTCCAGTTCCAGGGGAATCCGAGACCCTCTTCTGACCTCCACGGCATTGCACGACACGGGTGCACAGACCTACACGCAGACAGTACATTCATACAAAAAAAAAAAAAAAAAAAAAAAAAAGAAAGATGGTAAGATCCAGGAAGGTGGCACAAGACCAAATGGAAATGAATCCTACAAGCTCTTGGGACCCTGTTAATATGAAGCTACAGGATTGGTGTCAGCATGCACAAGACCCATGCAAGTTCAGCCATACAAACACCCAGCATAGAGTTACAGAAATGGATAGCAGAACCCAACTTTGCCTAAAGAAATATTGGCAGCTGAATGCTGTTGGGTGAGGAAGAACTGGCCTTCTTTAAGAGTGGGACTCCAGATAGGCTGACTAGAGCTCAGAGGATGAGCTGGCACTGAGGAGTGGGCAGGAAGATTGGTTTGGCACAATGGATCCTAGCACAGATGACAGGAGGAGTGAGCTGCAGGAGGGTGCCAGTGGAGAAGCAGGTATAAAGGTGATTAAGACTGATCAAAAAAAAAAATGTATGAAATACACACGAAACATAAAAATTTGTAATAAAAAATCAATATACTAATTAATCCCACAGTTCATAAAAGTTTATCATCTTTGGGGGGGCGTCTTTTTTGAGACAGGGTCTCCCTTTAGTCCCAGCTGGCCTGGAGCTCACTAGGTAGATCAGGCTGGCTTTGAACTCACAGACATCCACCTGCCTCTGCCTCCAGAGTGCTGGGATTAAAGGCATGTTTGAGGCATTCTGTAATCATCTGGTCGATATACTTACAAGAGAAAGATTTGTGAGTCAAAGGAAATGTGGATTTTAAGAGCTACTTCAGGGGCTGGAGAGATAGCCTAGCGGTTAAGAGCACCGACTGCTCTTGCAGAGGACCCGGGTTTGATCCACAGCACCCACATGGCGGCTGAGAACCATCTGTAACTCCAATTCCAGGAGAACTCCAGTTGCAGGGAAATCCGAGACCCTCTTCTGACCTCCGAGGCATTGCACCACATGGGTGCACAAACCTACATGCAGACAGTACACTCATACACATACAAAAATAAATAAAAATTTTAAAAAATCCGGTTTAAGAGTTACTTCAAATTTTTTGGCAAGTAGCTTTAAATCTCTTTAATAACAATAATTATAAAAAATTTAAATGAATAAAGAATTCTTTTTTTTCTTTTTTTAAATTTTTATTTATTTATTTATTTATTTATTTATTTATTTATTTATTTATTATGTGTATGAGTGTACTATCTGCATGTAGGTCTGTGCACCCATGTCATGCAATGCCGCGGAGGTCAGAAGAGGGTCTCTGATGCCCCTGGAACTGGAGTTCTCCTGGAATTGGAGTTACAGACGGTTCTCAGCCACCATGTGGGTGCTGGGGATTGAACTCATCATAGCTTAGGCTAGTCTTGAACTTTATGAAGCTAAGGATGACCTGGAACTTCTGATCTCCCTGCCTCTACTTCCCAGATGTTGGCATTAGAGGTGTGTGCCACCAGGCCTGGAGTCCTGGAGTCCTTTAACCATCACTGTAATATCAGAGTGGCTGTTGAATTGCACTGTGGGTTGAAAGTGGAGTGTTTTTCATAAATTGAAAGCCGCCTCTCATTAAGTTGGGTATTTTGTCAGCTATTCAGTCACAACAAAAAGTATGGATTATAATATTGTTTAGTATGGATATTTTCTGTTAAGACTGCTTGTGATTTATTTGTTTGTTTGTTTGTTTTTGAAATAAGTACTCATCAGTAGTCCAGGTTGGCCTCAAAGTCATGATAGTTCTCCTGTCTCATACTTACTCCACATCCACAGCAAACAATAAAATTAATTTGCCAGGCGTGGTGGTGCACGCCTTTAATCCTAGCACTCAGGAGGCAGAGGCAGGTGGATCTCTGTGAGTTCAAGGCCAGCCTGGTCAACAGAGTGAGTTCCAGGCCAGCTGGGACTACAGGGAGACCCTGTCTTGAAAAGACCAAAAAAAAAAAATTAATAATACTAGTATTTAAAAATCAACAAAGTATCCCCCAGTATAATGAAGCCCTTGGGAAGAGTTGGTGATATGAACAGCCAGTTAAACAGTATTCCCTGAGAAAGAGCATGTGGACATGCATCAGATAGTTGAGACAACATGTTGTAAGTTCAGTCAAAGCAGGGACTATCAGGAGTGCAGACCACCTGGGGTAAGATTCCATGCGGAATGCCTCAGACTGCATTTCTCTCCCCTTCTCAGCTCTTTTCATTGAATCTCTGCACCTGGCCAAGACAGGTCCCTGAATATTTGGAGATGATGGATGTAGTGGTGGGACACACAGACTGAAAACATCTCTCTCCATACTTCCACAGCACCTAGGGTCAATAGTCTCATTTTCATCAGAGAGAAGATCCCACCAAAGTCTCTCACAGCCAGTTCTGCTAGTTACTGTTTCATATGCTTACTGATCTGCTTAGCAATGCTTCTACTTTTCTACTGAAATCTATACAGGTCTTCTCAATTTTTCAGTCACCTGCTAGGAGCTCAGGACCCTTGCTTTTTGTGTCAATGTGGTTCTTCAGAACAACAAATGGTTAAATGAAAATCTACCCTGGGCAGAATACCATGAGGTCAGCCATAGTAACCTCATGTCACATTTGAATTTTTTAACTTCAAAGGAGGAAAAATATGAACATCAAAGAATATTAACTGTATAAAAACTTAAATACAGAAGAAGCTTAAGAAAATTAAATTGAGCTCAGAATGGAAAACTATGAAATTATTACTTAAAAAGAACTATTCTAAGGCCAGCAAAATGGCTGGGTGTGTAAAAGTGCCTGGCACCAAGCCTGATGACCTGAATTCAATCCTGGGACACAGGGTAAGAGAGGACAGACTCTCACAAGTTGCACTCTGACTTTCACAAGCATACATGTGCACGGTGGCAGTATATGTGCACACATATGCACACACACACAGAAATACAATAAATAATGTAATAAAAATAAAATTTAAAGAACTCATCTAACTTATTAGAACTGGTTCTATATTATTATTAATTCAGCCATAAAATATAGTCAATAACTTCACTTTATGATCTCAAAATATGTAATTTTTTATTTGTATCAACAAAACCCATTAAATAAATTGTTAAATAATGTTTTGTTAATTGTCTTACAAATTAATTTCTTCAACTGTACTTTCCACAAAAAAGGTCCTCTGTAAATATGGGTGATTATCATTCTACATCAAAGAGTTGCTACAGAAAACAATGTGAAAATGTTTAAGCAGGTGCTTATGGAGAAAGTCTTTTTTTTTTTACATATTATTTCGACACTTGCATTCTAAAAGGATATCTCCAGTTTTACATTACTTGAGATATTCTTTTTGTTTGTTTAATGAAGATACTAGCAGGGGTTTCTTCCTATAAATATACAGTACATATTTTGTTTCAGCTTTTGTTACAATTACTAAGGTCTGCAATTGTACACAAAGGGTCACAAACTATATGTGAATGGATGACATAACTCTGTACTATGAACCTTTCCTCCTGCTCTAAGGCATGGAGCAAATGGTTTTGCTTTTCATTTTAAAAGCAGCTAATAGCTGGATCTGGTGGTCCATGCCTTTAATCCCAGCAATCAGGAGGCAGAGGCAGGTGAATCTCTGTGAGTTCAAGGCCAGCCTGATCTACATAGCAAGTTCCAGGACAGCTGCAGCAACTAATAGACAATAAAAGGATGTAACTTTGTCACCTGTTCCATAATGAACTCTCTTTAAGAGCTTAGTGTTTAAATTCTCACCTATCATGAATAAAGTTGCTGATCCAATAATCTTTATTACCATTCATCTGCTGCTCCTTCTCTACACATAGTACAGGGGAAGATGCTACTTTGACTGTTTTTAATTACACTGCCATCTTCCCCAAGTTGAAAAAAAGTAGCTGATCTCCAGAGATTTCTGGAGATCACCCAGGTCCTGATTTCTAAAATTTTCCCAGATTTTAAAAGTATTGGCTTAATTTCTTTGGCTTTAATTAGTAAAGCTGTATTGATTCAACTCCAGCCAATTCTGCTCTTTCCTGGGATATTTACTAGGATAAGTAAAGTTGTGACAAATTCATAATGAACAGTTAATGAAAAAATTTCAGTTTCTTGTGGGAGAAAGAAAACAGTTGCCAGGTATCAAACTACTCAGAATTTAATCATATAACAGGGAATAAAAGGAAGTTCATTGATGGAAAACCATTTTTTGTACTATAGAAGCTTTTTCTTTTCACATACTTTGTAGACATGACTTCATAAGTCTTGAGCAAAGAACAGCAGGTATTACTGGATTTATTTCTCGAAAGAGTTCAGACATCAAGAAATCAGCTGCTTGGCTGGGAATAGAAGACAGATTTCCTGAACTTCCCTCAAACCATTGTAGTAGGTGCTACATTACTTCTCTTTGTATCTGGATATTTCCAAAGTAAACCACAGGAAGTGTTTCTGTACTTTTAAACGCCCTTTTTTCCTTGGGAACCTCAGACAGAGGTATTAAGGGAAAACTCTTGTAAAATTCATCTACTACTCTGCAGACAATAGAAGATTAATTTCCCTCAGAAGACTCAAGTTTCCTTCTGTGATACACATAAGGGAAGATTCTGATTTTCACAGCTACAGAGAAAAACAAAGTGTGATGGTGGCTGAGGCTATACTGAGAACCTCCTGATCTGCAATGCTGGACAAAAATAGGTGCTTCCTAGTGTCAATTTGTGCCAGAGGTCTTGGCACTATTTCTGCCACCGTATTCTCTATTTGAGAAGGAACAAATGGTATGGTATTATATGTGGTTCACCTGAGTTTGTGAATTAAATTAGCAGTTTTTAATTACTCAAATCCACTTCTTAAAAGGGGTTATAAAAATCCACAATTATTTCAAATGAACTTTATAGAGAAAAGATCAAGTACTTTTGTCCCACGAAATTAGTTCTTTTGTGCTTGATTTTTCTGCAACATAGCCCCGGTATTAATAATGAAGCAGTGTATCAGGCACAGGTTTGGGCAAATAAAAGTGACAGAACCTGTAGGAATCCCCCAACGGTAATGAGGCAGTGATGCCTAGGCTGTACTCCAACTGACAATCTAGCCGAGGATGACCTTGAACTTCTGATCCTCTACCTCTGGGATGCTGGGATTACAAGTGTGTGTCACCACATTTGCTCTCGTGGGGTGCTAGATCTTGAAGAGAAGACCTCATGAATGTTACACAAGCCCTCTACCAACTGAACTGCATCCCCAGATCCCTGAGAGAGTATTTTTATGTGATGACATTGATGTTCCAGGCATTCTGGGAGTGTTCAACATTACTAAACATTACCAGTGTTTTTCATAATTCTGTGCTTTTGTTTTTGTTCTTCCTTCATTTGGAAAGCCTCTCTGCCTATCATCTTGCAATTCCATTCATACTTCAAAGATCCAACTCACATTCTATCTATCATCGCCCAGAGGACTACGCAACACACCTTAACGCAGAGAACGGCTGTGTAATCTAGAATTGTGATCATGCTTTTAATTAGAGCTCTCATGCTAGTGCATGGTCCCTTCTGCTGCCCTGCCTATCTCCTCAGCTAAGTCAAAAGCATAAAGCAGAACTACATCCCTTTTATCATTTCACTTTTAGTACAATGACTTGGAAGATACTCAACTTAGAAAGTGCTATTGCTTTGACTGTGTTGAGCTAAAAGAAACATTAGCTCTTTTCTAATTCTGATCTTTAAAAATAAAATTAAAAATAAATTTAAAAATAAATAAATAGAAGGACATGAGCAAGATCATACAACTACAATACAGAACTCAATTCCTTTCCAATGCTATTTGATACCATTCCTTGAAATATGGTTCTTAAAAACTACAATTTAGCATAGAACAGAGCTGCTTACTCAACTCGACACCAAGTGACACGAATCTATTTAAGAAAGGAAGACTGAAAAAGAATGAAGGGAATGGAAATTGAATTCAGCTTCAATATTTTAGATGAGATAATTCTCTGTGGTGGAGAATTTTCTTGAGCATTGCTGGATGTTTGATTACATCTCTGCCCTCTATTAACTAGATGCTAATAACAAACCCTCCACCCTCAGAAATAACAATTAAAAATGTCTTCACACTTTGACCTGTGCTCCCTGAGTGTAAAATTGTTTCTAACTAAGGATTAAAGCCCCTGTTGCACAATCTCAGAAGAGGTAATCTGAATTGCCTCAAACAATCCATCAGTCAATTAGCATGCATAGTGCACTGGCTTCAAACCAATACTCTTTTATTAAGTATGGAAGCCAAAGCCTGTAACATTTAATCCTCTTACATGTTTATTAATTAAAAACAATGACAACGTCACTTGGCCCCATGGCTGTGAGTGCAATAGTCAGAAGGGCAAAAAGAAAAGCCTGGCTAAAGCTTCCAGTTCTAGGAGAAATAAAACACGATGGGTAAGTTTTAGACATGAGGTTAATATGGTTTGTTTTACCCTTACATTAGACTTACTTAAAGTTTCTTAACAAATATAAAATGTAAGAATCACAAATTCAGTATTACCATATAATTCAATCTAAAGAAATAAGCACCACTAAAAGCATATATAAATATTCTTTCCTTAATTTTCACATTTAGATTGCAAATCTATGTTTTCTTCTATGGCATGCAAAGGTTTCAAAGGAATATTTTCATTTATTTCCATGTTTGGGAATTTGACATTTTTCAATCCTGACATATATTTTAGTTATTTTCTTGTTGCTGGACATTTATTTCACTCACTTCTACATAGATTTTATAAATTTTTAATGTTTCATTTATTACTTTATTTTTTTAATTAGTAAAAAGTTTATTTGCCTTATAATTCCACATGATAGTTCATTACTATAGGGAAGTCAAGGCTGGAACTTAAAGCATCACATTCATAGTCAAGAACAGAGAGGGAGGGAGGGAAAGAGAGGCGGGAACACACAGAGCCTTGCTTCTCTGCTTGCTGTCCAGTAGCTTTCTCTTCTCGTGTGGTTCAGGAACCCCTGCCTAGGGAACGGTGCTGCTCACAAGGGGCTGGGTCTCTCAGCATCAATGAACAGCCAAGGCAATCTGCCACAGACATGCCCGTAAGTCAGCCCCATCTGGATGCTTTCTTATTGAGACTGTTTTTTTCATTTTCCAACCTGAGAGAAGGCAGTGCTCTCTCTGTTCATCAGCTCAGACAAGTGCTTATGCCATATGAATACCACTGAGTATCTTCTCATTCACAGGATTTTCCAGTACACCTGGATGGTATTATATGAATGATATTATATATATATATATATATGAATTCATTAGTAGCCTTTTGTTGTTCTTATTCTTTCTTATTCTGCTTTCTACTAAGCTGTAAGTAATACATGTAAACAAATGCATGTGGGTATAACACTATAGTATAGTAGAACATTTAATTTTTCATTAACAAACAAACCAAACAAAAAAGTAAGATCTTTAAAGAAGTAAACTAGCTCAAGTTGAAATACGTAGTGAAGGAAGTGGACAAACTGAAACCTGCTTCTGTCTTTGAGGACCAGCCACTTCTCATTAATCCTGCAGAGTAGAGATGTGGTTTTTTCAATGTTGTATTTGGGGGGGATGCATAACCTCTTTTCTCCATCTAAAGTTTACCCTAGTTACCACAGTAGGATTCTCTCCCCAACATAAAGGAGCAGCCCATTGGACAGGTATACTGGAAGATCCTGTGAATGTTTCATTTATTACTTTAATTTTACATGTATGTAAGGGTACCCATGTCTGGCAATACCCATGGAGGTCATAAGAGGATGACAGATCCACTGGAACTGTAGTTGTGGTTGGTTGTTAACTCCCCTGTGAATGCTGGGATTTGAACCTGGGTCCTCTGGAAGAGCAGCCATTGCTCTTAACAACTGAGCCATCTCTCCACTCTTTATGCAGTTTTATAATTCATGAATTCACCTCCATTGTTCTGCTCAGTTTCTAAATATGAAATCAGACACCAAATTCACATTTCAAAACTGTTATAACAAGCAAGCCTGAATATTCAATCACTACTGGGGGCCATTACTTAGCATTTTTTATAAAGAAGTTAAGATTGATAGAAAAAATGAAAGTAGCATGAGCTTAGTGTACATCATGATTTGGAACAATGAGACTTTATCATGATTTGGTAGGTGGAGCTCAAAGTCCAGTTGTTCAACTGCAGAAATCGTGAGGTGTCTTTATTTCCAAGTTAGTAAATTGACAGAAGGCCAGAAAATCTAGCAGGCTGGGAGTTCTTAGTCTAGCCCTAGCTCCTGCTTTGCTAGGGTATCCCTGGGTAGCAGTTGTCCACAGTGACTTAAGTGCTGATGGCAACTATACATGGTGGGTATGTCAGCTATAAGGTTCAGGAAACAGCAGGGACCTGTGAAACTGAGGTGATACCATCAGGAGGTTGTACAAATCACATCCCAAAGCTACACAAGACAGGTGGCTTCTGCTTCATGACAGCACAGCTTCCTGTTTCCTGCATAATCACCATCTCATAAGATAAGGACTACCACAGGACTAGAACTCACTGAAAGTCATGTCACGGCACATCCAGATACGAGATTTCTGGCAATTTTCACAGTCACTCATGCTTTTTAAACGCATGTAAGAAAATCGTCATGGTCTTCAAGTATAAAGATTAAACAGAAACGTTTCCCTTTCTGCTCATTACATCTTCAGTATGTTCTGAAACCTGAACTTGCGTGTTAATAAAGAAATAAAAAAGAGAGTAAGAAAGAGCGAGACCTACAGGCACATATTTGATATCTTGCTTCTGCTCCATAGCTTCCAAAGTTATCAGAGACTCATGTTCCAGTGACACCAGGTCTGCCATACCAAACCTAAGGTCACCAACTCATTTGTCTGTGAAAATATTAAATTTCCATTTGAGTTGCTTTATTTTATTCTCCCTCCAAACTTTATCATAGAAAAAAATCTCCTATTTCTGATCCACATTTATAGTAATTAAGATTATATGAGTAGAATATTATTTTATTTAAGCTTTGAAATTTACAAAGATTAAAAACTGAAAATCTCCTAATTACAAAAGTCAGTAACCTAACCTCTATGTATTAACAAAGAATGAAAAAAATCTTTACTGTGTTTTGAAGACTTGCCATTTTATATATCATCACAATTTGGGGCCAGGGTGGGGAATCACATTTTCCAGTAGCTACTGCCTATGAATGTACTAATTACCCATGTGCCAAAGCTTCCAAGTAGCATTCAGGGGAGGTCACACCAAGCCCAGCCTCAGTGCCAGGACAAGCCCAGGAGGAAAAGGGCCCTGCTGCAATCCTTTAGCTCAGAGTGGGCACTTCTTTGATAATTTATCCAAAGACAAATACAAGCTCTTCTGATGGGTGGCCCTACCTGAAGGCAGAGGGGCACAGAGCTGCTCAGTAAACACATCTATGCAGAAGAAGCAGAGGAAAAAAATCGTAAGAGAGCAGAGGCTGGTGTGCCGAGATGCTGTGCTGGCAACCAGTTGCTAAGGCTCAGAAAATTCTAGGTGTTATCTGGATATCATACCAGGTTCTCAATGTTTCAGTGTTCACACACATAAGCATTCTAAAATCATGGCTGTGAATGTAGCATGACAGTAGCGCATCTGCCTCATAGGTGCAAGGCCTGAGTTTCAATCCACAGAACTAAAAAAAAGAAAAAAATCTAATATCATAGGATGAGGCTAACAAATAACTTTCCAGTTAATGATGACTGTTTTTAATAAATATAACATTTTTATCAATACCAGTCTTTTGCAACAGGGAAATTTCATAAATCTGCTCTTAACTTAAAGTGTGTTATAACTGACACATTTGAGAGAAAATATTTCTGAGATATCACATGGCCATGTTAACACAATAAATCTAAAGAAATCATTGTAAATACTAGAGAGGAGAAGGAGAAAGAAGGAAGAAAAGGAAGAACAGACAGAAGGAAAGGATTATTCAAAAAGAAGATCAAGAAAAGACATTGCAGGAAAGCACCTAATCCCAGTAGCTGTCTTTGAGGAATTACAAAGGCAAACAGAAATTTTAAGTGTAGGTTTGACCATTGGCCAGCCAATGATGAAGATTCCCAGTAAGAATCTGAGGTTAATAAGTTAAAATAGTTTCCAAATGGATATTCTTTTTGAGTTTATGTTTAAATTATTAACACCAAGATAAACAAGTTCCTTGCCTTCTGTTCCCATTTGGCATTGTCCCACTGCCCAGTGCTCTTGGCATAGGTCAGCCAAGACAGCACTCTTTCCCTGGTGAGCCAAAGTGTCTGTCAGCTTTTTTAATTCAGTCCTGACCAGATACAGCAATGGTAAGAGAGGTTTTCTTTGTCTTTCTAGTGCAGCTTGCTTTCACACACCTAAAAATTCATCTCTGCTGATGCTTTTTTATGCAATGTGTTTCCTAAGCATTTCTTTGCAAACTCTTTAATTTCCTTTTCAAATGTTACTTTGTATGTGTCTGTTCTTATCTGAGTTAGTTCATGTTAAATATGTGGGTGATGTGTCTTAAAAATTTTAATTGAAAAGCGGAGATTCAGCTAGAGATTGAATCCAAAGAGCAGTCTCATCTGAGTATTTCCTCACGCATCTGTCAACACTACCTGAGGTTTCATTGCTCATTGGGGACCAATGGCTACTCTCCTTTTCCTGGTCCAACAGCTGAAAACTTCACCTCATCTCACTATAAATCACCAAGGGGAAGGTGCCAAAAATGTTTTTGTACAAAGTCTGCCAGCAGGATATGTAAGTAATGTGATACCAATAAAGAAGGATCCAGAGGGTATAAAACCTAAGGGCCAGAGATGAAGGGGGAAATTATACCAACTTTGGAAAGCAGTAAAAGGTAGGAGAAAGGGGGAGGAAGAGAAGCGAGGAGAAACTGCAGAGGAAGGGAGGAGGGCTAATGCAGTAGGCTTGGTTCTAGGACATGTCATGCTAACTAAAGCTTGTTATAAATATTTTGATGCTACTTAATGCTACACTGCTTCTTGCTAATTTTTTACTTTAAATATTTTATTTTTTTAATATTTTATTTCAGTTGTCCATTTCATACAACATTTCTCAATCCAATTTAGACTCATTCCCCTTTCCATACCCCCCACCCAAACTGAGTTCATGCATTCTGCCACACATGTCTTGTATCTTTTTCTGAGTCTTTTTAAAGTTTTTCTGTGCAGAGGTTTATTGTTTGGGGGAGAAGTTTACTGTTTCAGTCAGTTCTTTGTCCCAGTCCTTCTATTGTTGTTGTTCCCTCCAATTTGTCTTGCTCCAAAATATGTATGTGTGTGTATATCACATATGCTAAAATTATGCCATCTGAAAACAAACTTTATGTATAATTCCAAATCATATTTCAGGATTCACATGTTTCCCCTTTAATTTTTGTATTACTCTAAAATATATATACATACTCTCCACCCATATACCAAAATTACAAAGTCTGAAAATAAATGGTAGGTTAATTCTAAAGTCCATTAAGGGATTCACATTATAAGAGCACAGTTGCTTTCAGATAAAAAGAAATTTAACATTAACCTTACTCAGTTTGCCTTGCAACTAGGGATTTGATGCTAGGATCCACAAATGAGGGATACCATTTGTCACTTTTTTTTTTTCTGGGCCTGTGTTACTTCACTTAACATAATGGCTTCTAGTTCCATCCATTTACCTGCAAAGTTCATGGTATCATCTTTCTTTACAACTACATAGAACTACATTGTGTAGATGTACCACATTTTCTTTATCCACTCATTCATTGGTTGAGGGGTACTTGGGTTGGTTCCAGTTCTTTGCTACTGTGAAGAGAGCTGCAATAAACAAGGATGTGCATGTATCTCTGCAGTAAGATGAGTCTTGTGGGTACATACCCAGGAGTGGTATGGCTGTGTCAGGTGGTAGGCTCATTTAGAGTCTGTTAAGGGTTCTCCACACTGCTTTCCATAGTGACTGTACAAGTTTACATTCCCACCAGCAGTGGATGAGTGCTCCCCTTTCCCTTCAACCTCTCCAGAATTTGGTATCATTTGTTTTCTTGATCCTAGCCAGTCTTATTAGAGTGAGATGATATCTTAAAGTGGTTTTAATTTGCATTTCCTTAATTATTAGAGATGTTGAACACTTTTTAAGTGTTTCTCAGCCATCTTTACTTCCTCACTTGTGAAGTCTCTGTTCAGCTCTTTACTCCATCTTTTGAGTGAGTCATTTGTTTTCTTGCTTCTTTGTTTTTTGAGAAGTTTATATATTCTGAATGTTAATGCTCTGTCAGATGTATCACTGGTGAAGCTTTCTTCCCACTTTGTGGGTTTTCTCTTTACTTTACTGATTGGTTCTTTTGCTTTACAGAAGCTTTTAAGTTTAATGAGGTACCACTTGCCAATTGTTGACATTATTATATGAAGAATATAGCTATATCTTTCAAGTTGAATAAATACCCAGATTATTTTCTTTCTTTTTTCTGTCACATCCTAAGATTAACAAATTTGTTCTCAATTTTTAGAGTTACAAAAGTACTTTCATAGATGTAATTGCATTTGGTCCCCATAATCCAACAGAGCTGGCAAGGCAGGAAGTAGATCTGATGCTTAAGATACTTAGAAGAGCCCCAGTAGGCAGAGAACTACAACTCCAAAGTGTGCTGAGGCTTTTGAGAACAAGTTGTCAGCTCTTCCAAATGTTCTATATTTTTATTCTTCTTTGTTTTTTTTTTTTCATTTTTTAACAATAAGTAATAATTTATGAGTACAAACATCCTTCATGTAAAACCAATTTGCATGCAGTTGTGCCCAAACCCACACAGCCCAAGGGTCCCACCATCCAGCTAGGGGGGCTTGTATGTACAATCAAGTTGATCAAATAAGTGTCCAGTCTATATTGCTGTAGTTTCACCATTTGCCCCAATCGCAGCCCTTACATTCTACCATGTCCCCTCTTCTGCAGATTGTTCCCTAGGCTTGGAAAAGGGGCACAGGTGGATGAGAGGCAAAATAGTCTACTTTCTCTGGAGCTGTCATTTTGGACTCTGGTCAATTCTGGCTGTTTCCTTTCATGGGCTGACAGTTTGTCCAGGAAAAACATTTCAATCTTACTAATGAAGCACAAGCAATTAGATACATAGGCATTTAAACAGTATTAATTGTTATAGTAGTTTACTTTGGTATAGACACAGATGTTTAGATAGTATGTTAATCCATGAATTATGTTTTTTCTGTAAAATATGACAGGGTCTTACTGTGGCTTATATCATCTCCTAACCACTAGAGGATGTAAGCTTGTGGCATCAGCTGTGGGTTATTCCTCCTGGGAGAGAGCTAATAGCCAATTAGATTTGGGATATACAGGCATATGGCTGCCTCTGCTGCACAGTATTTCCATGCAGGTGAGGTGTAGCTGGTGCTAATGGAGGAGTCTTGCTTGACTCAAGGAGACCCATATTTGCTTTATTGGTTTAGTGGCCTTTGGTAACACTCTCTGGCATTCCAGAGACCATCTGTACACTTGCATGTGTGGTCTCAATACATCTTTCGCATGCTTATATCTGGTCTTTGACAGCAGGGCCTTATCACCTCTCTTCTTGCAGGTATCCCAGTTTACAGGCAAGAAGCCTTTACTTTGGGGGGGGGGCTTTGATCCCCTGGCCAACATCTCCTTGGTAGAATAATCCATTGCTGATATCAGAGCTCTCCTGTATTAATATATTTTGCATAATTGCACAGCTTAAGGAGACTTTAGTATTATATTTAGTTCTGAATAGAGAATAATCCTTTTCACAGTTCCTATGTCTATTAGTCAATTAAAGAAGGCAGTTTTACCAGTTTTATAAGAGATTACCTCTATAACAGTTGGCTCATATATTTTAATGTGTCACTACATAGATTCATTAAAGAAAGAAGACATAAGTAAGACATCCATTTCTTTTATAATATTAGCTTGAGTTTGTTTAAACTAACTCAGATTCAGGTCACTAGAAGAGTGATGTATATGCATCTTTCTTCAGGAATTTTGCTTTCCCTTCATACAGTCAAAGTATTCTAACATTACACAAAAATTCTAGCTATCTAACACATGAGAAAACATGTCATCACACAGTCTTCATACACTCTTACCAGATAACTTACAGTTACAAAACCATTTGGAAAGAAGTTTAACTTCTCGGGAATGGATGAAAATAAAACTGCGTGATATTATAGTATTTCCTATTAAATCTCTATTTTAAAATTCCAGCTGAATATAAGCATCTCATTTTAATTAGTTTGTTCTAAAGGAGAAACCTCAATTCCTGTCCCATGCAATGTATCAGCAGGAAACATTATTTCTACTTAAGAGTATTTTTTGTTTTTGTTTTGACAGGGATTCCATCTAGGGCTTTATGCATGCTATTCAGTTGTTCACTGAGCCACATTCTAAGCGCTATTTTCACTTATATTGAGCCAAAAGCTCATTAAGCTACCCAGGTTGGCCTTGAATTCACTTTGTAGCCCAGGCAGGCCTCCAACTTGAAGTCTTCCTGCCTCGTCCTCTCAGTCACCAGGATTCTGGGCCTGCATCATCAGTACTTCCTGTTTTCCACTACAGGGAGTATTTTTTGTGATTTGGAATTCATTAACTTGTATCACTTGGAGGACATAAAGCAGTGTTGAACAGCAATGCTCAGCAACAGTGTTTCAGTTACTGCAAAATGAGAAATAATCCTCAAAGAAAAAGTGCCCACTTTTTCCCACTTCTATCTTCTGGTTTGACAAATAAAGCTCTACTCAGCTTTAAAGTCCAGATGATTTTTTGTATTAGATTTTGCATATATTTCCTTATCATTGCTGCTCATTTCCAAAGTAACTGCAGTTTCCTCAAAGCAGTATTTTCAGGGAATTGAATGTCTTCAGCATAATACAAAGAAAACAAAAGATTAAGTATGCCCTACCTTTGAACTATGCCTTTCACCAGGGACAACAGAGAAACACTTGTAAGTTTTATGTGAGGCCAATGATAATTCTGTGGAGTATGATGATGACATCAATACAACAGAAATAACCATTTATGTGGTTAGTGTTGTACAACCCTAAGCCTCTTCAGGGCTTTAGCCTGAAGCACTTTAGTCACTTACATGGCCTCTGACCTCCCATCATGAGGACTCCAGGTGCTGCTTCTTGAGCTTCAAGGGCTCGGGCAGCCCAGGCTTTTCCCCAACACTGCTTAGAGCAGTGGGCAGTCTGGAAGTAAAGAAGCACAGGAGTATCCCAGAGTGAGAGTTTAAGCAGCCCTTCCAGAGGCACTAATTGCATCCATTTTTGGCCACACGCCACTTGAGACCACATCATCATCCCTCTGCAGCCAGAAATGCTTAAGAATGGCTAAAATACACTATGCCTTTCCAAAGGATGTGTCATAAATGAGTTATAAACCCCTTCTTCATGTTTCCACTCAATTTGGAATTTAGCCTAGATGGCTATGATCATATAGCTCTGCATTAAAAATAATACTGAAAGTATAGTGAATTGGCTGTCTGTGTGATATGGGGTATATAGCCTATAAATAAGAATAAATTAAAATAATATCATAGTATAGGTATTTGAGTTTCAGTTGGAATTTGTTGAGTTTGTTTATTCTATGATATATTTAAAAACCTTTATATTATATAGCCATAGCTAAACTGGTTTAATATACTATTTTATTATTAATTAGAATGAAATAAAATTAATATGTACTGTTTAGACTTGGAGTAACCAACGAGAAGCAACAATGTGCTTCTCATTGGCTATACTGATGGACAGTCTGGTTAGTGAATTCTAGGATGATAGATGTATGCAAGTTTGACACTTACTCTCAAGTGTTTCAAGAAATGCAAACATTTGATATATCAGCTCAAACATCAAACAAGGCTTATTTCTGAATCCTAGGTTTAATCCAGAAGTTTTGGAAATCCACACATACTCATTAACAAACTTGAGGATCCAAAGGAAAGCAGGTGGTAGAGTGCAAAATTCACGAGCATAAGAGGCCAAGATTCTGTGCACGTTCTGAGGGTAAATACCATTATGACTTCAAGAAGGTTGGGAAAATGCTGTTTTCTCTTTAAACTGCAGCACCAGACGCACAGTTCTTATACTTTATAGCATGCTATACTGGCCAGGGGAAACTGGAAGCTAAGATTATTCAGACCCCATTTACAGAGATTTTAGTGTATTGCATGCACATTGGTAAGGGTTTAACTTTCTCAAACAATTTTAATGTGCAGTAATAATTTAAAAACACAAGTCTTGAATTCTAGACAATCTCAAAGCTTTTTCTCAACTTTGGAATTCTGATGATAAACCTTAAAGCTGCTTCACTGGAATCAGAAACTGAGATATCACATACTTAAAAAGTAAATTTCAGTATCCTTTCTTTACACCAACAACAAGCAACTGAAGAAGGACTACAAGGAGACCTTCCCACTCACAATAGCCTCAAAAACAATAAAATACCTAGGAACAAACCTAACCAAAGACACCAAGGATCTCTACAACAAAAATTTTAAACCCCTGAAAAAGGAAATTGAGGAAGACATCAGAAGATGGACAAACCTCCCATGCTCATGGATTGGGAAAATAAATATAGTAAAAATGTCCATCCTACCCAAACTAGTGTACAGATTTAATGCNGAGTTGTCTATCAGGCATCCAAATGCTGATGGTAAGCAGATTGTTGGACACAGGAATTTAAAGTTTGGAGGAGAATCTGGATGGAGATGCAAGAGAATCCCGCTGATTATGAGAGTGATATGGGCTTCCTCAGAAAGATGACAGGGAAAGAGAAGCGATCTCAGGACTTTGTGCAAGAATATGGCAATGCTTTGTGTACTGAAGGTGAGGCAGAACCAATAAGGAACCAGATACTATTGAAATTGCTCTAGAATAACGTGAAATGAAGCTATTGAGTGTGAGAAAATCTATAGAGTATGGAGAAGCCTAGATGGCTTTTTCTCAGACCATGCCATGAGCATCATGGTATGTCAGGCATTGACTCGTAAGAATATTCCGTCTTTTCAACAAATGGATAAGCAGTTATTGGATGAAACAGTGTTTACTTAGCTCTCAAAATAACAGAGAGAAATCAATAATAGGACCAATCACCCCCGATTTTCACACAAAGAAGCTGAGACCAGAGAAAGTGGGAAGGTTTCTCATACTTTTGCAAGTTATTAAAGCAAACTCTTCATCTTAATAATATGTGCGCTCGTCTATCATGACAAAGATCTCCATTAGTTTCTATAATGATGCATTTTATAAGAGGAAACAACCAGAAACTAGAACAAAGTAGAGAGAAGTAACCACTGTTTTGGTAAACACCAGAAGAGTGTGCACAAGAGTTCTAGAAGGCCAGGAGGAATTGTAGGGTAGAGGCATTAACTGAGTCTACTTGGGCAGTAGTCCCATGCATTTAGCTTTCTGATAGCCTTGAAACCAGTTTCCCAAGTCTAGTATATTGCTAAGCACATGACTTTCATAAGGAAAGGATTTCCTTTCATTAAAAAGTCTGAGAAGGAACATAGATGCAGGAAGTATTTTGGGGTCTAGATTAGGTTTAGAGAGAGAGGAACAGACTAATTCCTTTATCCTTTCAGTAGTATTTGGTTGTTTATGATCAGGATATATTATTTCTTTTAGTTGAATAAAGATTGAAAAGGGGAAAACCCTGAACAAAATTCATTTATCATTTTCGAGATACAATAGAATGATGTGAGGTCGTCCATTTAGTTTTTCTAGATCTTATGTTATCCTTTGTAATATTAGAGAAGAGTGAGAAGAGTCACTAAAAAAAGATTTTACAATTTCTCTATTGCCTAAATGGAGCCACAGTTTGAAAATAATGTAGGACCCTTTTGTACCTGTAATATAAAAGCAAATGTTGTAGTAATGAAGCCAAGAAAATAACGTGATGGAAGAAATTCCATGATATAGTCTAAAGCTGATATTACAATTCAGAGAAGCAATAAGTAATTTACTGAGATAACATTTTCCTTCAAAATAACCATATCAATCACTAGGAGTAGTCCTATTATTAGAACCCTCTGTCTAATTTTGTATGTGGAGACATTGGCTTTATCAAGATTAAGGAACAACTGGACGAACGCATAGATTCTATTTGATGAAACTCCAAATCCTTAGTGTTTACAGTATTATTTATTAATGTAATAATTGTTGTGTGTGTAACGATTGTGTACACACACGTGTGAGTGCAGGCACCTACAGCAGCCAGAAGTGTAGAATCCCTGTGCCACTGGAGTTTCAGGCAATTGTGATCTAACCAGTGAGTTGCTAGGAGGCGAACCGTCCTCCTCTGGAAGAACAGTACAGGCCCGTAAGCCATGAGCCATCCGTTCACTCACTCTCCCTTGCAATCTAATCTCTAATTATATCTACTTTCTGCCTTTTGGGGGTTTCCTACTTCCTCTGAGACCATTTGACTTTTGTCAAGTGCCTTCCTTTTTGATCATCTCCTCCTCCTCTCCTCACTTCAGACAGGGTCTTCCTGTAGCCCCAGGATGACGCCGTAAAAATTCAACTAGGTTAGAGCAGGCTGCCCTTCAACTCACAGAATGTCTCCTGCCTTTGCCTCCCAACTTCTGGGATTAAAGGTGTGTGCTACCACACTTGGCCCTCTTCTTTTTTTTCAAGATAGCATACAGTTCAGAACCCCATCTGTGCCTCAAGTGAGAGAAACTTACTTTCATACTCTTCAATGCACAGGAATGACTTCACTTTTACTGTTTTCGAGCGGAAATGAATTTTAACACATGGACCTGTTTAATATGATAGTATTGCTTTTTGCTACAGAAAGATTTAAGTCAAAGCTGCCTTCAAATATGGTATTTTCTCTAAATCCAGAAAATAAAACAATAGGCTTTTTGTTAGAAGCACTTTTTCCTGGCTTAGCAATTTAGGGGCCCATATACTGAGTTTCCTGAGTGTCTTCCTTGTCCCAATGTATTGTTGTCTGGGTGTGTGAAACTCTGATTTCAATTTCTCCTGTAATTATTATTCACGTAGCCTGTCTGGGCTCAGTCCTTTTCTTGGTTTACACTTCACATTCAAAACTTGATTTGATTTGCTTCTTCCTCTAATTAGCCAGTTAGTTTCTGTGTCCCATGTGTATGGCTCTGAAATGTGCCAGAGTATCAGAATCACATGGAAAAGTTTTAAAATGATATATTCTGAATATAGATTAGAAGTGCAGAGCTAACTTCATGGATTAGGACCTGGAGACCAATGTTGAAAGAAAAGCCTTTATGCCTAACCATTTGGGAATCTTTGTTTAAGTGATGACTTTACCTGAAGTAGATTCCCAGATTGGTTCCTAATTCAATGATCTAGCAATGTGAGAAGCTAGGAACTGAGAAAAATATTAAGTATTATATTATCATGTATTATTCCATTATGATGCCTTGATTAGAAACTTTAATATCAAGAGAATATTATATTAAGAATACATTGTAAATGCCAGAGAGCGTATCTGTTTATACTTAGAGTTGTTTAAGCACATCAGAGCTAATTGGGTTTCAAATTATGTGTCCCATAGTGGTGCTCATTTTTCCATATAACAAATAAAAATATTTTCGGCTGATCCCTGCCTTTCTTACCTTTCCTTCTGTAATCAATGAGCTACTTTAATTATGCTTTGGAATCTACAATCAAATATTTTATGCAAATCATCATTCTGCCACATGCCCTGTGAAGTAATTACATGTGGATTCCAAGCAGTTTTTGAACTAAGAAATTTCAGCCAAATTTCCCAATGGATACATTTCTTAACTGAATAACAAATCTAAATCTTAAAAATACCTTGGTAGATAACGTTTGCTATAATGAAAATATTCAACAAATTAAACTAATTATATGACTGAACCTATTGAATGCTTAATGAATATCTGCAATGAATATTCATGAATTTTAAGCATAATTTAGGTGTTAGAGGAATACAGAGTGTTTTCATGCTCCTTACTGCTGCCATTTTGATGGTTGGAGAAAGAGCCTTCAAAGCTAAGTTTCTTGTGTAGCTCTTCATGCTGTTTTTTTTTCAGAGAAAGCCCATGTAGATTACTTTTTGAACTATGGCTTAATTACAGAGAACTCCTAAAAGCATATAAAATGATATATAATTTACTCACCTGAGAAACTCACAGGTCAAAGCAGATCCTGCTTAGGCATGAATGTCTAGTTGAAAATATGTTAATATTGTGTTCCCAGGCTCTCTCCCATTTTACTGAGCCCTTTCTCCCTGCATTCGAGCCTTAATTTGCAATAATGAAAAATGACATCTGTTTGACAGTAGCCATTTAAACTGAAGTGCTGTATAAAGGATCTTTACTTGATGCTCAGTTTATAGCATCCACTGGGTAAGTTCCAATGACAAGAATGATGATATATTAGTTTCTCAAATCCCCCAACTAGAAGTAATATTTAGACTTTAGTAATATTTAATTACTTAATTACTTTACTAGACAGTGGGTGTTCTATTTCTGTTTCTTTTTATTTAATTTTATTTTATTTTTGCACGTGTATGAATGTACTGGTCCTGCATGTAAGGTTTGTGCACCCGTGTGTGCAGTGCCGCGGAGGGTCAGAAGAGGTTTCGGATTCCCATGGAACTGGAGTTCTCCTGGAATTGGAGTTTCAGACGGTTTTCTTAGCCACCAGGTGGGTGCTGGGGGATCGAACCCAGGGTCCCTCGCAAGAGCAGTCAGTCTCTTAACCACTAGGCTATCTCTCAGCCCCCTCTTATTTTCTGTATTCTATCGGTCGGTAGGCATACAATGTTCATAGGATTGGTTTTTCTCTTACAACTTCAGAAAAGAAAAGGTTCTACTAACATCATTCTATCTATGCAGATTTGGGAAATCTGAACTTACTCTGTTATTTTTTCCAGACTCTATTTCAAAGGTGTGTGTGTGTGTGGTGGTGTGTGTGTGTTTGTGTGTGTGTTGCATAATAATTTTCAGAGGTAGCTTACTAGTTTTTTAATAACAATCTATATAACACAGTATGCATCTTAAATAGTTTTACATTAAAATACGTAAGAGAAAGGATGGCTATATTTGTATAGTCAAAATAGTTTAATATGTTTACTAAAATTAGTACCTTGGAAAGTTTCTGAAACAAGTCAAAAGCATCTGTGGAAATGAGAAGAGTTGAGCAGAATGAAAATCTGTGAATGAAGGTGATTCTGTCATTCAAAGGCACAGGGTATTCTGATTTCAGGAAGATCATGTGAGGGTATGAGGCTCAAATCCGCTCAGGGTAACCTGAGTGTAACTTAGTGAATCTTTTATTGTATCTGGATACCAAGTACGGATGGTGTGTGTGTGTGTGTGTGTGTGTGTGGTTGTGTGTGTGTATGTGCACTGTAGAGGTGACGACTTTACCTTTCTTGCAGGCCAGTGAGTTAACCTGCCACCATTTCACAGATGCTGGCAAGAACTCTTTTTGTTCAGGGACAGAGACCTTTGTTTTGCCTGCACTGCAAAGGACATGAACTTCATGTTTGTGTAAGTCATTCTTATACCCTGAGTCATTTGGGGGTAATATAGAGTAGGCTATGCAGATCCTATGAATGATCAGGCTTGTCCTGACCAGGGAGGGCCCTGAGTTTAAGAAACTGTTCTAATAGGTTGCAAGTAAGCTTATTCAAACTTTGCCCCTAACAGAGAGTAACACTGACTCTGTCCTCTGCCAACTGTGGCTGACTTATTCTCCATGAAAATCTCCTTGAGAGTTTACTCACAGCAAAGCATAGCATTGCTCCTGGTAATAAGATGTGAAGCAACCACAGAGATCCTTGAAGAATTAGCTCTCAACAGGTTTGAACAAAGAACATGCTCTTGGCTTAAAGTATTCCTCCCAGAACATGTATCCAAGTCTGCTAATTCTAGGTTTTTCAACTTTACCAACATATCTATTAATATCACCTTTATTTTAGGCAATACTGATGATCAAATTTTGGCCAAAATTAAAGTAATAACAATAGTAGCCATGGGAAACTCACAGTAGTTTAAGTTCCCTTTCATACAAATGTGCTATATGCTAAGTATATCAGCCAGTGTGTAGTTCTTTTTCTGTTTTAGATTTATTTTATTTTAATATGCTCATGTGATGTGTGGGTACCCAGGGCTGCTAAGGGATTGGTTTCCCCCAGAGCTGGAAATTATAGGCAGTTCCTGCAAACTTTGAAGTTGGATGCTGGAACCAAGCTATGTCCTCTTGCAGGTGATAGGCAACTCTTAAACACTTAGCCAGCTCTGTCTGTGTATTACATCATAGGTTTTCAAGCAGAGGCAGTCATTGAAAGACCTTCTTTGCTGCCAGTTATCATAGGCTATTTAAAAGTTAGAAAACTGTATAGAAGCACTGAAATTGTAGATGTACTTTGCTCAGTAATACTTGAGTTGTTTGCAATATTAGATTATCCATTTGGTTGTTACAGAAATCTTAACTGTAATTGATGGTTGTTGACATAAGTAGTAATTGCCTGTATTTCTGCCTCTAGTAATGGGCTTATGTCATTAGATTTCAATATCCTTGACCTGGGCAAGGCACAAGTCTTATAAAAAAACATGGTTCTCTTGACACAAATAACTGATCAGATTTGAGTAGATCGTTAATGCCCTTGAAGTTGTTTTGTGGGTGTGAAATATGGTGAGAATTTGAATTGTTAACCTTATTTAGGTATTGAAATTAGATCTACTAATCTATCAAGATCAATGTTCATGCCTGATTTTATAACTGCTTATACTGATCAATAAACATTAAAGAAAAAGACTTTAAATGATACATGTGTCAGAGGTCCTTTATTTACAATGCTTAGGACCAGAAGCATTTCAGATTTTGGGAACGTGGAAAATTTGCATATGCAAATGAGAGTACCTGGAGGCTGGGACCCTAGTGTGAAACTAAAGTAATTTGTTGATATCCACTTTATACACACACACCAAGAAAGCATATAGCATGTGATTAGTACTTCATGATTTTGATTGTTACTCATCACATGAGGCCAGACATGGAATTTCTCACTTCTAGTGCCATGTTGGTATTTGAAGTTTCAGGTTCTGAAAGGGCATTTTGGAGTTGTGCTGTATTTGGGGTTTGGGATGGTCAAGCTGGTAATAAGCTGAACGGTGGCTCTAAAAAAGTAATAAATTGTGATATTGAAGCAAAAGAAAAAAGAGAAAAATACCGAGAGAAGACAAGGACTGGCTGTATAAAGGACTAACGAACCTACTCAGAAAATGAGGTAATTTGCAGTCTTGAGTTGTAATGCTGCTTCTTAATTGGAGTGAGCTGAATGTGCTTCTCTTTACTTTCCCAGGTATTTGAATGCCTTGAGCTGAATTTGGTGTTCACTGTTCATATCAGTGAGGTTATGAATGCTTATAAAGGTGACTGAGCTGCAAATATAGGGTTGCCTTAAGGTCAATAAACAAACATGCCAATTATCATTAAGTAAAGCTTCCAGGTTTTTAGAAACTGTCTTGTTTTCTGTTGGATGAGAGGCAGGAGGCTTTAACTCCTTTCATCTGTGGTCAGAGGTATTGACCAAAGGCTCCTAGAGAGCATCAGCTGGGGCAGTGCTCCCCTTGTGAGGAGTAGTAAGTTCCAGGAACCTTCACGGGTTGGAGACTCTGAGCAAAGGTACTCATCTTCACCTATTTGAAATAGATACATCTGCTTTGACCTGTGTGACAACTTTGGTTCTATTATTTAGAAAACAACTGATCAAGATTATATTTTGTATCCTGATGGAAATTTTGAAACATGATATTTTTTTAAGAAAACTTAAGGGAATGCACATTAAAAGTTTGTATGTTTTGTTTGTATGTTTTCATATACTTAAAGTTGATGTAATGTCAGAAACACAATTTTAATGAATTATAACATGCTGGAATGTTTAGGAGGCATACAGATGCTGATGATTACTTTGGAATGTGTCTGAATCAGGTGGATTGATACGTGTAAGGCAGATACATAGTGAAGCAAGTGTAATCACATATGGAGGAATGGTTGAGGAAGGTATGTGAGGCTTAATGTGTAATTATTTCAACTTTGCATAATTCTTTCATTTTCTTAATAAATTATTGATGAAAACCCAATATAGTTTTTTATTCTTTTGTAGTAAAAAAACGAAAGTTCAGGTAAGAAGAAGAAGGTAAGATTAAGTCATTGGCCAAGTAAGAGGTACACATGCTTTTAAACCCACTTGGGAGGCAGAGACAGGTGGATCGCTGTGAGTTCAAGGACAGCTTGGACTACTAGCGAGTTCCAGGTCAGCTGGGGACCCTATCTCAAAAAGACAGAAACAAAGAGAAGTAGGACCCAAACTATCTTTAAAAGAAGTTACTGAGGACTCTTGTCTCTCCAGGAATCCTCCAAACCTTCAATGGCCAGATGGGGACTACAGAGATACCCAGCTGTGGACTAAGCAAGCTAAGGGGAATTCAGCTTTGTCAGAGTATAGACTGCAATTTGTTGGACTCCTCGGGCTGTATCATGGAGCCAGTGCAGAGGGATCAAGATAGGATGAGTGCTTAATGGACTTCATTTTGGGGGACCATGGGAGGGAAAGACCCCATGTGAAAACATAAGGGTAGGATTGATTATTGTTTGGGTTTGCCAAGGAGGAACCTCTGAGCACTTCCTTAAAGTAAAACGGCGCATCTTTTAGCAAAAAAATTCCTCCAGTTCAGGTGATTAGGTATATAGGTATTTGTAAGCAATACAAGTTAGAGAGAACAACAACAAAAGAACTGGAAAAAATACTCTGGAAAGACTCAGAAAAAGATTGCAAGACATGTATGGTAAGTGCAGGACTCAGGTGGGGCTGGGGGCATGAAAAGGGAATGACTCTAAATTCGATTGAAAAATGATGTAAGATTTATAGAAAAAGTTTAATAACAATAAAAAGTAAGCTCTATAGCATAAAACTTCATACCTTATGCTGAAACTTGGCACAGAAGTGTCAGAAAAATCTCCAATAAAGAAAACAGAAGTCACTCTGCAGGATTATTGACACCTCTGCCTTTCATGAGGTTATAACTTCCACTCTTCTGTTTGCTTTTCGTTCTGGTATTCTTACAGTAATTTTTGTACTTCCTGTGGTCTAGAATAGATTGTGACTTACTGTATAGTTCTATGGAATGCAGGGCCAAGCTTTCATGGTTTTCTAGTTCCATAAACATAAAGCAGGGTGTATTAGTCACTTTTCGCCTGACCTTGGCATAAATGTATTAGTCAACTTTTCTGTTGGGTATAAAACCACCATGAAGCAATAATGAAAATGTCATCCAGAAAAAATTGTTGTGGGTAATTATTTTAATACATGATAGATTTACATATGTAATATGTAATATAATTGTATGTGCTATACACCACACAAATACATATATTAATCTATAATTTCAAGGAAAATATGTTAATTTTGTGTCATAGTAAGTAGATGTATTATAATCTTTGTTCATCATTTGAAATTTACCTTTTTTTTTTTTGGTAAAAGGTTTTTAATAAAAAAGGTAATACATTTAAGATAATTGGAAAATATAAATTGTAGTCCACATCTGCCCAACTTATAATTTGTATAACAACAACCCTGGGGTTAATGGATACAAATATTCACTACATATATTTGTGTTGTACAGTATCAACTTGTAACATTCTCTTCTACTGGTAGGATAATTAACTAAAGGAATTAAGTTAGCTTCCAAATTAACACATACAGGAAATGATAAACTAGCTTGAGTAATTTAATGCAGAAAAGTTGGCCCAGATAAACATTAAAAGGAAGAAAAGCCGCAGACTGCTACAGGCATCAAACATCTCTGGGATCCTAACTGTAACAACTATTTATTTATTTATTTATTTTTATTTTTTTTTCAACTTTTTTTATTGATGCTTTGTGCATTTCATACATAATTTTCCAATTCAGTTCAGGCATATTTCCTTTCCCTTCCCCCCCTACCCCCAACCCATCCAGAAATGCAATTCTGCCATAACTGTCCTGCGTCTTCTCTTGGGTTTTTTTTTTTTCTTTTTTTATTTAGCTATAAGTGATAATCCATGAGTACAAGCATCCTTCATGTAAAACCAATCTGCAGGCTGTTGTGCCCAACCCCCACAGCCCCACATTCCAGCGGTGGGTGAGGGGTCGTAGTTCAATCAAGTTGATCAAATGAGGTCCAGACTACACTGCTGTAGTCTCACCATTCCCCAAATCGCAGCCCCCACATTCACCATGCCCCTTCTTTCTGCAGACTGTTTCCCAGGCAGAAAAGGGGCACAGGTGGACGAGAAGCAAAACAGTCCACTCTCTCTGGAGCTGTTGCTTGGATCTGGTCAATTCTGGCTGTTTTCCTTTTCATGGGTGACAGTTTGTCCAGGAATAACCCCCAAATCCTACTAATGAAGCACAAGCAATTAGATACATAGGCATCAAACAGCACTAATAGTTATGTAGGTTACTTTTGGTATAGACACATATGCTGGATGATATGTTGATCATGAATCATTTTTTCTGTTAAATATGACAGGTCTTACTGTGGCTTATAACATCTCCTAACACTGTAGAGGATTAAGCTTGTGGCACCAGCCATGGGCCATTCCTCCAGGAGAGAGCCAATAGCCATAGATGGGATATACAGGCATATGGTTGCCTCTGCTGCACAGTATTTCCGGCAGGTGAGTTGTAGCTGTGTGCTGATGGTGGAGTCTTGCTGGCTCAGGAGACCCGTATTTTGCTCCTTGGTTTAGTGGCTTTGGTAACACTCCTGGTTTCCAGAGGCCATCAGTACACTTGCAGTGTGGTCCCAATACATCCTTCCCATGCTAAGTCAGGTCTTCGGCAGCAGGCCCCACCGCCTCTCCCTTGCAGCAATCCAGCTTAGAGGCAAGGAGCCTTTACCTTTTGGGGCCTTGATCCCCTGGCCAACATCGCCCTTGGCAGAACAATCCATTCTGATATCAGAGTTCCTGTATTGATATATTTTGCTTAAGTGCATAATACTTTAGTATTATATTTTCTCTGAAAGAGAATAATCCTTTTCACAGTTCATGTCTATTAGTCAATTAAAAAGGCAGTTTTACAAGTTTTTTTTATTATTTATTTATTTTTGTATGTGTATGAATGTACTGTCTGCATGCAAGTCTGTGCACCCGTGTCGTGCAATGCCGGCGGAGTTCAGAAGAGGGTCTCAGATTCCCCTGGAACTGGAGTTCCCTGGAATTGGAGCTTCAGACGGTTCTCAGCCGCCATGTGGGTGCTGGGGGATCGAACCCGGGTCCTCTGTAGAGCGGTCAGCGCTCTTAAACCGCTAGGCCATCTCTCAAGCCCCCAGTTTTAACAAGTTTTATAAGGGATTACCTCTATAATATTTGTCTCCAATTTACAGTTGGAGAGCGACCTAATCATTGTCATATATCTCCTTGTTCTGGGGGGAGGCAAGAAAGTCTCTCCATATCAAAACCTTTGGTGGCACCTAGAAGGTAAGTCATTAGGACCCATATAAATAGTTGTTACACGTAGGACCACAGAGGGGGTTCGATGTTTATGGCAATCTAGGCTTTTCTTCCTTTCGATGTTAAGATGGGTCAACCTTTGTTGGCACTTTCTGGTACATCCTACTCAATGAAAGCTGGTATTTTTCTTTCTCAGCCATTTAGTTGGTGACATTTGTCCTGTTGGAACCCACAAATCTTTTCCCGTAGTTAGTTTTAAGATTTGATTGCAAGGTTTTTGACAAAAAGGTTTCATGTGTATCTGTACCCCCCCCTTTTTTTAACCCATGAGTCCTCAGAGACGTTGGTATTATACATAACTATAGGTGGAATCAAGGCTCAGATTTCATCAAATTTACCCATGTTGTTTTGGGGACTAATAATGATTAACTTGGGAAGCAAACTTAATTTTTATGTCAAATCATCTTAAAGAGAATGCTACGATACTGTACAACAGAAGAAATTATAGAGAACATTTGTATGTGCCAATCCCAAAGTTATTGCTCTACAAATTCCATGTAAAACAAATGTGGACAACAGCAATTTATATCTCCATTTGACTCAGATGCATTACCGTTTTTATCAGAGTTTGTAAACCAATGTTGTTTAATATACACATATTTACTTTTAACTAATTCCTAAAACACCATGTACCTGTAGACAGTGTCTAGGCAAAACTGGGTTCTTGTGAACTCACGTCAATTAAATATGCATTAATCAATATATAATCACCCCGTGTCCCTCTCCCACCCCTCCCCCCTTCCCAATTCACCATTTCGGTCTGTTTTTTGATGCAGTCTTTCTGATGTGTCTGTTACTATGCATCCCCTCCATGAGAAATATTTATATCATGGGTTATGGTACTAGCGTCCCATAGGAGGGAACCATTTGTCATTGTTTTTCTGGGACTGTGTTACTTCACTTAACATAATGTCTTCTAGCTCCATCCATTTACCTGCAAAGTTCATGATGTTTGTCCCTCTTACCACGGCATAGAACTCCATTGTAACATGTACCAACATTTCTCTATCCACTCGTCAGTTGAGGGCACCTGGGCTGGTTCCAGCTTTTTGCTATGTGAACAGAGCTGCCAATAAACATGTGTGCATGTATCTTTGAAGTAAGATGTGTCTTGTGGGTATATACCCAGGAGTGGTATGACTGGGTCAAATGGAAGGCTCGTTTTGAGTCTTCTAAGGGTTCTCCACACTGCTTTCCATAGTGGCTGTACAAGTCCACATTCCCACCGACAGCAATGGATGAGTGTTCCCTTTCCCCACAACCTCCCAGCACTTGTATCATTCGTGTTCCGATCCTAGCCAATCTTATTGGAGTAAGGGGATATCTCAGAGTGGTTTTAATTTGCATTTCCTTAATTATCAGAGATGCTGAACACTTCTTAAGATTTTTTCGGCCATCTCTAATTCCTCCTCTGGTGAAGTCTCTATTCAGTATCTTGCTCCATCTTTTGAGTGTTTCATTTGTGTTTCTTTTCTATCTTGTTTTTTGAGTAGCTTGTGTACTCTGGAAATTAATGCTTTGTCAGATGTATCTGCAGTGAAAGGTTTCCTCCCTCACTCTGTGGGTTTTTCTCTTCACTTCCTTATTGTTTCCTTTTGATGTACAGAAGCTTTGAGTTTTAATGAGGTCCATTTGTCAATTGTTGACCTTATTTTCCTGTGCAGCTGCTGTCTGATTTAGGAAGTCTTTTCCTACCCTATGTCTTGTAGTCTGCTGCCAAGTTTCTCTTCTATCACACTCCAGAGTTTTGGGTTTCACGTTGAGGTCTTGGTCCATCGGGAGTTGCTTTTTGTCAGTGAGAGGTAGGGGGTTATTTATTCTTCTACAGTGGTGATCCAGTTTTGTCAACATTTGCTGAAGATGCATCTTTCCTCCATTGGTGTCTTCTTGGCCCCTTGTCAAATATGAGGTGGCTGAAATGTGTATGAGCTCAAGTTTGGATCCATTGGTCAACTGGTCTGTTTTTGTGCCAGACCAGGCTGTTTTTTATGACTATAGCCCCTGTAGTATAGTTGATGTCTGGTATAGCGATCCCCCTGTATTGCTCTTTTCGCCAGGGTTGCTTTGGCCATTCGGGGTCTTTTTGTTTTTCCAAATAGAATTGAGGATTTTTTTTTTCCAGCCTGTGAAGAAATTCTTGGGTTATGTTTAATTGGTTGGGGGCTGGAGAGATGGCCTAGCGGTTAAGAGCGCCGACCGCTCTTACAGAGGACCCGGGTTCGATCCCCAGCACCCACATGGCGGCTGAGAACCGTCTGAAGCTCCAATTCCAGGAGAACTCCAGTTCCAGGGGAATCTGAGACCCTCTTCTGAACTCCGCGGCATTGCACGACACGGGTGCACAGACTTGCATGCAGACAGTACATTCATACACATACAAAAATAAATAAAATTAATAAAAAAAACTTGTAAAACTGCCTTCTTTAATTGACTAATATACATGAGAACTGTGAAAAGGATTATTCTCTGTTCAGAGCCAAATATAATACTAAAGTATTATGCACTTAAGCAAAATATATCAATACAGGAGCTCTGATATCAGTAATGGATTGTTCTGCCAGGGCGATGTTGGCCAGGGGATCCAAGGCCCCACAAAAGGTAAAGGCTCCTTGCCTCTAAGCTGGGATGCCTGCAAGAGGAGAGGCGGTGGGGCTCTGCTGCCGAAGACCTGACCTTAGCATGGGAAGGATGTATTGGGACCACACATGCAAGTGTACTGATGGCCTCTGGAACACCAGAGAGTGTTACCAAAGGCCACTAAACCAATGGAGCAAATGCGGGTCTCCTTGAGTCAAGCAAGACTCCACCATCAGCACCAGCTACACCTCATCTGCCCGGAAATACTGTGCAGCAGAGGCAGCCATATGCCTGTATATCCCAGGTCTAGTTGGCTATTGGCTCTCTCCTTGGAGGAATGGCCCATGGCTGGTGCCACAAGCTTACATCCTCTACAGGTTAGGAGATGTTATAAGCCACAGTAAGACCCTGTCATATTTAACAGGAAAAAATGTAATTCATGGATCAACATATCATCCAGGCATATGTGTCTATACCAAAGTAACCTACCATAACTATTAGTGCTGTTTGAATGCCTATGTATCTAATTGCTTGTGCTTCATTAGTAGGATTGGGGGGTTATTCCTGGACAAACTGTCAGCCCATGAAAGGAAACAGCCAGAATTGACCAGAGTCCAAGACAACAGCTCCAGAGAGAGTGGACTGTTTTGCTTCTCGTCCACCTGTGCCCCTTTTCTGGGCCTGGGAAACAGTCTGCAGAAGAAGGGGCATGGTGGAATGTGGGGGCTGCGATTGGGGTGAATGGTGAGACTACAGCAGTGTAGTCTGGACACTCATTTGATCAACTTGATTGAACATACGACCCCTCACCCCCCGCTGGAATGTGGGGCTGTGGGGGTTTGGGCACAACAGCCTGCAGATTGGTTTTACATGAAGGATGCTTGTACTCATGGATTATCACTTATAGCTAAAAAATGAAAAAAAAAAAAACCCAAGAGAAAGACGCAGGACAGTTATGGCAGAATGCATGATCTGGGATGGGTTGGGGGTAGGGGGGGAAGGGAAAGGGAAATATGCCTGAACTGAATTGGAAAATGATGTATGAAATGCACAAAGCATCAATAAAAAAATGTTGAAAAAAAAATAAAAATAAATAAATAAATAAATAGTTGTTACAGTTAGGATCCACAGAGATGTTTGATGCATGTAGCAGTCTGAGGCTTTTCTTCCTTTTAATGTTTATCTGGGCCAACTTTTCTGCATTAAATTTACTCAAGCAGTTTATCATTTCCTGTATGTTGTTAATTTTGGAAGCTAACTTAATTCCTTTAGTTAAATTATCCTACCAGTAGAAGAGAATGTTACAAGTTGATACTGTACAACACAAATATTGTAGAGAATATTTGTATCCATTAACCCCAGGGTTGTTGTTATACAAATTATAAGTGAGGCAGATGTGGACTACAATTTATATTTCCAATTATCTTAAATGTATTACCTTTTTTATTAAAACCTTTTAACCAAAAAAAAAAAAGGTAAATTTCAAATGATGAACAAAGATTATAATACATCTACTTACTATGACACAAAATTAACATATTTTCCTTGAAATTATAGATTAATATATGTATTTGTGTGGTGTATAGCACATACAATTATATTACTATATTACATATGTAAATATATCATGTATAAAATAATTACCCAACAATTTTCTGGATGACATTTTCATTAGTTGCTCATGGTGGTTTTATCACAGCAACAGAAAAGTGACTAATACAGTTATTGCCAAGGTCAGGCGAAAAGTGACTAATACACCCTGCTTTATGTTTATGGAACTAGAAAACCATGAAAGCTTGGCCCTGCATTCCATAGAACTATACAGTAAGTCACAATCTATTCTAGACCACAGGAAGTACAAAAATTACTGTAAGAATACCAGAACGAAAAGCAAACAGAAGAGTGGAAGTTATAACCTCATGAAAGGCAGAGGTGTCAATAATCCTGCAGAGTGACTTCTGTTTTCTTTATTGGAGATTTTTCTGACACTTCTGTGCCAAGTTTCAGCATAAGGTATGAAGTTTATGCTATAGAGCTACTTTTTATTGTTATTAAACTTTTTCTATAAATCTTACATCATTTTTCAATCGAATTTAGAGTCACTTCCCTTTTCATGCCCTCCGCCCCACCTGAGTCCCTGCACTCTACCATACATGTCTTGCATCTTTTTCTGAGTCTTTCCAGAGTATTTTTTCCAGTTCTTTTGTTGTTGTTCTCTCTAACTTGTATTGCTTCAATAATATATATACCCATATCACCTGAACTGGAGGAATTTTTTTGCTAAAAGATGCCCTGTTTTCCTTAAGGAAGTGCTCAGAGGTTCCTCCTTGGCAAACCCAAACAATAATCAATCCTACCCTTATGTTTCACACTGGGGTCTTTCCCTCCCATGGTCCCCCAAATGAAGTCCATTAAGCACTCATCCTATCTTGATCCCTCTGCACTGGCCTCCATGATACAGCCCGAGGAGTCCAACAATTGCAGTCTATACTCTGACAAAGCTGAATTCCCCTTAGCTGCTTAGTCCACAGCTGGGTATCTCTGTAGTCCCCACCTGGCATTGAAGGTTTGGAGGATTCCTGGAGAGACATGAGTCCTCAGTAACTTCTTTTAAAGATAGTTTGGGTCCTACTTCTCTTTGTTTTCTGTCTTTTTGAGATAGGGTCCCCAGCTGACCTGGAACTCGCTATGTAGTCCAAGCTGTCCTTGAACTCACAGAGATCCACCTGTCTCTGCCTCCCAAGTGGGTTTAAAAGCATGTGTACCTCTTACTTGGCCAATGACTTAATCTTACCTTCTTCTTCTTACCTGAACTTTCGTTTTTTTACTACAAAAGAATAAAAAACTATATTGGGTTTTCATCAATAATTTATTAAGAAAATGAAAGAATTATGCAAAGTTGAAATAATTACACATTAAGCCTCACATACCTTCCTCAACCATTCCTCCATATGTGATTACACTTGCTTCACTATGTATCTGCCTTACACGTATCAATCCACCTGATTCAGACACATTCCAAAGTAATCATCAGCATCTGTATGCCTCCTAAACATTCCAGCATGTTATAATTCATTAAAATTGTGTTTCTGACATTACATCAACTTTAAGTATATAAAACATACAAACAAAACATACAAACTTTTAATGTGCATTCCCTTAAGTTTTCTTAAAAAATATCATGTTTCAAAATTTCCATCAGGATACAAAATATAATCTTGATCAGTTGTTTTCTAAATAATAGAACCAAAGTTGTCACACAGGTCAAAGCAGATGTATCTATTTCAAATAGGTGAAGATGAGTACCTTTGCTCAGAGTCTCCAACCCGTGAAGGTTCCTGGAACTTACTACTCCTCACAAGGGGAGCACTGCCCCAGCTGATGCTCTCTAGGAGCCTTTGGTCAATACCTCTGACCACAGATGAAAGGAGTTAAAGCCTCCTGCCTCTCATCCAACAGAAAACAAGACAGTTTCTAAAAACCTGGAAGCTTTACTTAATGATAATTGGCATGTTTGTTTATTGACCTTAAGGCAACCCTATATTTGCAGCTCAGTCACCTTTATAAGCATTCATAACCTCACTGATATGAACAGTGAACACCAAATTCAGCTCAAGGCATTCAAATACCTGGGAAAGGAAGAGAAAGCCATCAGCTCACTCCATTAAGAGCAGCATTAAACTCAGACTGCAAATACCTCATTTTCTGAGTAGGTTCGTAGTCCTTTATAAGCCAGTCCTTGTTTCTCTGGTATTTTTTCCTTTCTTTCTTTTGCTTCAAATCAAATTTATTACTTTTTTAAGCCAGTTCAGGCTATTACAGCTTGACCATCCCAAACCCCAAAATACAGAAATCCAAAATGCTTCAGAACCTGAAACTTCAAATACCAACATGGCACTAGAAGTGAGAAATTCCATGTCTGGCCTCATGTGATGAGTAACAATCAAAATCATGAAGTACTAATCACATGTATATGCTTTCTGGATGTGTGTGTATAAAGTGGATATCAACAAATTACTTTTAGTTTCAACTAGGGTCCCAGCCTCCAGGTATCTCATTTGCATATGCAAATGTTCCAAGTTCCCAAATCTGAAATGCTTCTGGTCCTAAGCATTGTAAATAAAGGACTCTGAACATGTATCATTTAAAGTTCTTTTTCTTTAATGTTTATTGATAGATATAAGCATATAAAATCAGGGCATGAACATGATTTGATAGATTGAGTAGATTTAATTTCAATAGTATAATAAGGAACAATTCAAATTCTCACCATTTGCTTCACACCCACGAAAACCACTTCAAGGGCATTAACGATCTCTCAAATCTGTTCAGTTTTGTGCAAGTAAACCATGTTTCTTTTTAAAAATACTTGTGCACTTGCCCAGGCTCAAGGATATTGAAATCTAGCACATAAAGCCCATTACTAGAGGTAGAAATACAGGCAATGTACTATTATGTCAACAACCATCAATTACAGTTAAGGATTTTCTGTAACAACCAAATGGATAATCTAATATTGCAACAACTCAAGTATTACTGAGCAAAGTGCATTTCTAAAATATTAGTGCTTCTATACAGTTTTCTAACTTTAAATAGCCTATGATAACTGGCAGCAAAGAAGGTCTTTGCAATAGACTGCCTCTGCTTGAAAACCTATGATGTAATACACAGACAGAGCTGGCTAAGTGTTTAAGAGTGCCTATCACTCTAGCAGAGGACATAAGCTTGGTTCCCAGCATCCACTTCAAGTTTCTCAGAACTGCCTATAATTCCAGCTCTGGGGAAACCAATCCCTCTAGCAGCCCTGGGTACCCACACTCACATGAGCATAATTAAAAATAAAATAAATCTAAAAAGAAAAAGAACTACACACTGGCTGATATACTTAGCATATAGCACATTTGTATGAAAGGGAACTTAAACTACTGTGAGTTTCCCATGGTACTATTGTTATTACTTTAATTTTGGCCAAAATTTGATCATCAGTATTGCCTAAAATAAAGGTGATATTAATAGATATGTTGGTAAAGTTGAAAAACCTAGAATTAGCAGACTTGGATACATGTTCTGGGAGGAATACTTTAAGCCAAGAGCATGTTCTTTGTTCAAACCTGTTGAGAGCTAATTCTTCAAGGATCTCTGTGGTTGCTTCACATCTTATTACCAGGAGCAATGCTATGCTTTGCTGTGAGTAAACTCTCAAGGAGATTTTCATGGAGAATAAGTCAGCCACAGTTGGCAGAGGACAGAGTCAGTGTTACTCTCTGTTAGGGGCAAAGTTTGAATAAGCTTACTTGCAACCTATTAGAACAGTTTCTTAAACTCAGGGCCCTCCCTGGTCAGGACAAGCCTGATCATTCATAGGATCTGCATAGCCTACTCTATATTACCCCCAAATGACTCAGGGTATAAGAATGACTTACACAAACATGAAGTTCATGTCCTTTGCAGTGCAGGCAAAACAAAGGTCTCTGTCCCTGAACAAAAAGAGTTCTTGCCAGCATCTGTGAAATGGTGGCAGGTTAACTCACTGGCCTGCAAGAAAGGTAAAGTCTGTCACCTTCTACAGCTACACATACACACACACACAAACACACACACACACACACACACACACACACACATCCGTACTTGGTATCCAGATACAATAAAAGATTCACTAAGTTACACTCAGGTTACCCTGAGCGGATTTGAGCCTCATACCCTCACATGATCTTCCTGAAATCAGAATACCCTGTGCCTTTGAATGACAGAATCACCTTCATTCACAGATTTTCATTCTGCTCAACTCTTCTCATTTCCACAGATGCTTTTGACTTGTTTCAGAAATTCCAAGGTACTATTTTAGTAAACAGTATTACTATTTTGAATATACAAATATAGCCATCCTTTCTCTTACGTATTTTAATGTAAAACTATTTAAGATAGCATACTGTGTTATATAGATGTTATCTAAAAAACTAGTAAAGCTACCTCTGAAAATTTTATGCACACACACACAAACACACACACACACACACACACACACACACACTTTGAAATAGAGTCTGGAAAAAATAACAGAGTAAGTTCAGATTTCCCAAATCTGCATAGATAGAATGATGTTAGTAGAACCTTTTCTTTTCTGAAGTTGTAAGAGAAAAACCAATCCTATGAACATTGTATGCCTACCGACAGATAGAAACAGAAATAGAGGGGGCTGGAGAGATAGCCTAGTGGTTAAGAGCACTGACTGCTCTTGCAGAGGACCTGGGTTCGATCCCCAGCACCCACATGGTGGCTAAGAACCGTCTGAAACTCCAATTCCAGGAGAACTCCAGTTCCAGGGGAATCCGAAACCCTCTTCTGACCTCCGCGGCACTGCACGACACGGGTGCACAAACCTACATGCAGACAGTACATTCATACACGTGCAAAAATAAATAAAATTAAATAAAAAAGAAACAGAAATAGAAAACACTGTCTAGTAAATGTAATGAAGTAATTAAATATTACTAAAGTCTAAATATTACTTCTAGTTGGGGGATTTGAGAAACTAATATATCATCATTCTTGTCATTGGAACTTACCCAGTGGATGCTATAAACTGAGCATCAAGTAAAGATCCTTTATACAGCACTTCAGTTTAAATGGCTACTGTCAAACAGATGTCATTTTTCATTATTGCAAATTAAGGCTCGAATGCAGGGAGAAAGGGCTCAGTAAAATGGGAGAGAGCCTGGGAACACAATATTAACATATTTTCAACTAGACATTCATGCCTAAGCAGGATCTGCTTTGACCTGTGAGTTTCTCAGGTGAGTAAATTATATATCATTTTATATGCTTTTAGGAGTTCTCTGTAATTAAGCCATAGTTCAAAAAGTAATCTACATGGGCTTTCTCTGAAAAAAAAACAGCATGAAGAGCTACACAAGAAACTTAGCTTTGAAGGCTCTTTCTCCAACCATCAAAATGGCAGCAGTAAGGAGCATGAAAACACTCTGTATTCCTCTAACACCTAAATTATGCTTAAAATTCATGAATATTCATGAGATATTCATTAAGCATTCACTAGGTCAGTTAATATAATTAGTTTTAATTTGTTGAATATTTTCATTATAGCAAACGTTATCTACCAAGGTATTTTTAAGATTTAGATTTGTTATTCAGTTAAGAAATGTATCCATTGGGAAATTTGGCTGAAATTTCTTAGTTCAAAAACTGCTTGGAATCCACATGTAATTACTTCACAGGGCATGTGGCAGAATGATGATTTGCATAAAATATTTGATTGTAGATTCCAAAGCATAATTAAAGTAGCTCATTGATTACAGAAGGAAAGGTAAGAAAGGCAGGGACTCAGCCCGAAATATTTTTATTTGTTATATGGAAAAATGAGCACCACTATGGGACACATAATTTGAAACCCAATTAGCTCTGATGTGCTTAAACAACTCTAAGTATAAACAGATACGCTCTCTGGCATTTACAATGTATTCTTAATATAATATTCTCTTGATATTAAAGTTTCTAATCAAGGCATCATAATGGAATAATACATGATAATATAATACTTAATATTTTTCTCAGTTCCTAGCTTCTCACATTGCTAGATCATTGAATTAGGAACCAATCTGGGAATCTACTTCAGGTAAAGTCATCACTTAAACAAAGATTCCCAAATGGTTAGGCATAAAGGCTTTTCTTTCAACATTGGTCTCCAGGTCCTAATCCATGAAGTTAGCTCTGCACTTCTAATCTATACTTCAGAATATATAATTTTAAAAACTTTTCCATGTGATTCTGATACTCTGGCACATTTCAGAGCCATACACATGGGACACAGAAACTAACTGGCTAATTAGAGGAAGAAGCAAATCAAATCAAGTTTTGAATGTGAAGTGTAAACCAAGAAAAGACTGAGCCAGACCTAGGCCTACGTGAATAATAATTACAGGAGAAATTGAAATCAGAGTTTCACACACCCAGACAACAATACATTGGGACAAGGAAGACACTCAGGAAACTCAGTATATGGGCCCCTAAATTGCTAAGCCAGGAAAAAGTGCTTCTAACAAAAAGCCTATTGTTTTATTTTCTGGATTTAGAGAAAATACCATATTTGAAGGCAGCTTTGACTTAAATCTTTCTGTAGCAAAAAGCAATACTATCATATTAAACAGGTCCATGTGTTAAAATTCATTTCCGCTCGAAAACAGTAAAAGTGAAGTCATTCCTGTGCATTGAAGAGTATGAAAGTAAGTTTCTCTCACTTGAGGCACAGATGGGGTTCTGAACTGTATGCTATCTTGAAAAAAAAGAAGAGGGCCAAGTGTGGTAGCACACACCTTTAATCCCAGAAGTTGGGAGGCAAAGGCAGGAGAACTTCTGTGAGTTGAAGGGCAGCCTGCTCTACATAGTGAATTTTAGGTCATCTGGGGCTACAGGAAGACCCTGTCTGAAGGAGGAGGAGGAGGAGGAGATGATCAAAAAGGAAGGCACTTGACAAAAGTCAAATGGTCTCAGAGGAAGTAGGAAACCCCCAAAAGGCAGAAAGTAGATATAATTAGAGATTAGATTGCAAGGGAGAGTGAGTGAACGGATGGCTCATGGCTTAAGGGCATGTACTGTTCTTCCAGAGGAGGACGGTTCGCCTCCTAGCAACTCACTGGTTAGATCACAATTGCCTGAAACTCCAGTGGCACAGGGATTCTACACTTCTGGCTGCTGTAGGTGCCTGCACTCACACGTGTGTGTACACACGTACACACACACAATTATACATAATAAAAATACTGTAAATCACTAAGGATTTGGAGTTTCATCAAATAGAATCTATGCGTTCGTCCAGTTGTTCCTTAATCTTGATAAAGCCAATGTCTCCACATACAAAATTAGACAGAGGGTTCTAATAATAGGACTACTCCTAGTGATTGATATGGTTATTTTGAAGGAAAATGTTATCTCAGTAAATTACTTATTGCTTCTCTGAATTGTAATATCAGCTTTAGACTATATCATGGAATTTCTTCCATCACGTTATTTTCTTGGCTTCATTACTACAACATTTGCTTTTATATTACAGGTACAAAAGGGTCCTACATATTTTCAAACATGTGGCTCCATTTAGCATCAGAGAATGTAAATATTTTTTTAGGGACTCTTCTCACTCTCTCTAATATTACAAAAGGATAAAATAAGATCTAGAAACTAAATGGGAATAAGTCACATCCTTCTATTGGTATCTAGAAAATGCATAAATGAATTTTGTTTCAGGGTTTTCCCATTTTCAATCTTTATTAAACTAAAAGAAATAATATATCCTGATCATAAACAACCAAATACTACTGAAAGGATAAAGGAATTAGTCTGTTCCTCTCTCTCTAAACCTAATCTAGACCCCAAAATACTTCCTGCATCTATGTTCCTTCTCAGACTTTTTAATGAAAGGAAATCCTTTCCTTATGAAAGTCATGTGCTTAGCAATATACTAGACTTGGGAAACTGGTTTCAAGGCTATCAGAAAGCTAAATGCATGGGACTACTGCCCAAGTAGACTCAGTTAATGCCTCTACCCTACAATTCCTCCTGGCCTTCTAGAACTCTTGTGCACACTCTTCTGGTGTTTACCAAAACAGTGGTTACTTCTCTCTACTTTGTTCTAGTTTCTGGTTGTTTCCTCTTATAAAATGCATCATTATAGAAACTAATGGAGATCTTTGTCATGATAGACGAGCGCACATATTATTAAGATGAAGAGTTTGCTTTAATAACTTGCAAAAGTATGAGAAACCTTCCCACTTTCTCTGGTCTCAGCTTCTTTGTGTGAAAATCGGGGGTGATTGGTCCTATTATTGATTTCTCTCTGTTATTTTGAGAGCTAAGTAAACACTGTTTCATCCAATAACTGCTTATCCATTTGTTGAAAAGACGGAATATTCTTACGAGTCAATGCCTGACATACCATGATGCTCATGGCATGGTCTGAGAAAAAGCCATCTAGGCTTCTCCATACTCTATAGATTTTCTCACACTCAATAGCTTCATTTCACGTTATTCTAGAGCAATTTCAATAGTATCTGGTTCCTTATTGGTTCTGCCTCACCTTCAGTACACAAAGCATTGCCATATTCTTGCACAAAGTCCTGAGATCGCTTCTCTTTCCCTGTCATCTTTCTGAGGAAGCCCATATCACTCTCATAATCAGCGGGATTCTCTTGCATCTCCATCCAGATTCTCCTCCAAACTTTAAATTCCTGTGTCCAACAATCTGCTTACCATCAGCATTTGGATGCCTGATAGACAACTCAGCTCCCATGTCTGAAGTTCAGCCCCAACCTCCTCTTCTCTTTCTGGTCTCTGTCTCCTCAAACCATTTTTCTCTTTCAATTGATCAAGTTTTAAACTTTGAACCCATTTTCAATTCTCTCTTTTTAAAACCCTACATTGGTGTTCATCCATATATTCTGTTGTTTCTACCTTCCCATTCAGAATCTGAGGAGTTCCTTCAGCTCTGTTCCTGATGCCCTAATCCACAGGATGCTCACTCATGTGTGTGGCCTAATCACCATCCCTCACCTCCCACATATTCTTTTTTTTTTTTTGGTCTTTTTGAGACAGGGTCTCCCTGTAGCCCCAGCTGTACTGGAACTCACTCTGTAGACCAGGCTGGCCTTGAACTCGCAAAGATCCACCTGCCTCTGCCTCCCAAGTGCTAGGATTAAAGGCGTGCGCCACCACGCCCGGCCTATCCCATATATTCTTAAACACTTATAGATCTTCATTACTCTAGTCCCTCTCCTCAGCCAAATGTAATTTCCAGCTTTCTTTATTTGATTTCCCTGTGAGAGACCTTAGCTTAATGCTTCCCACTCTACAATACCAAACAAATGGTTCAGAGTTGAAAGCCCAGGTATTACCTATATACATATGCCATTTAATTTCTCTAAAAGAAATATTATCTTTTAAGCAAGAATATTATTACTTGGTATAAAAGTTGGAAAATCATATTGGACATATGAAAGGTCTTCGATAAAACATACTAAAGATATAGTATTCATTGGCATTTAGTAGTTTCTATCTTATTCAAACTCAGCGTACACCTAGTTGTGAAGAATTTTCAAAGTAAATCAGTAGAAAAGTCTCTTCCTTCTTAAACCCTATGACACATATTGTTGCAAAGGTCTATTATACATTGAATCAAATTATTTTATTGTCTTAAGCAGGTAATTTAATACTATAATTCTGTTTAACTGTTCAGAATTTTGTAAAATGTCTTATGTGAAATTGACCTTATTCTGCATATTTTATTATGGTTATTTGTTTACTTATGTTACTTTTGACTACAGTTAATTCTGTGCATATTACAAAGGTACCCAGTAAGGAAAATATGTTTTCTATCTGATGTGATTATTCCGAGGTAATTAACAGGAATTTTGATAAGATGTCATAATGAATAAGCAAACAAACAGTATCCTTCAAGCTCAATTGTACAAACTGATGCTTTTAATAAAAGCTTAACTACTCTACACTTTTAAATATTAGTTCACGAAAAACTCTGGTCTCAAATTCATTCTTCATAAGGACAACTACCAAATTGTATATTCATAATTTTTAAACATTTGAGATCATATATATAAATATATATGACAAACTATATGTATTTATATATATATATATATATATATATATAAAACAAAAATCATTTCAAAGAAAAATAATCAAACCATCAAAATTTCTTGAGCCTGTTTTGTTCCACATGTTTTAACTACAAGCAATTACTGAAATGAATGCTTACTGATATCTCAATTACAATTATACAGAAAATACCAAACAGCTTTAAGACAAATTCACACCCATTAAACTGAATTTTGGAACTGATTCTCAATGATACCGTTTCATAGATAGAATAACACTGAACAAGGAAGAAAGAAAGAAAGAAAGAAAGAAAGAAAGAAAGAAAGAAAGAAAGAAAGAGAGAGGGGAAGGAAGGAAGGAAGGAAGGAAGGAAGGAAGGAAGGAAGGAAGGAAGGAAAGAAAAAGAAAGAAAGAGGGAAAATGACACAATGAGTCCATATCCCTTGCCCTGTAACTATATAAAACACAGAAATACAGGCCTAATTCAAGGTAGGACTATACTAAGTTCAAAGCAAAATTTAATTGGTTTATTATAGCTCCTCCATTGAAATGGTACAATAATTAAAACTAATTACAGATACCTTATCATCTTCTTTGTTATGTAAATAGTTCTCACTTTTCTTCCAAACCATTTAGTTGTCTCCCCTAAATTTATGGTACATCTGAAGTGCTGAATTTTTCCAGTTGTTGCTTTGTTTTCTTAATTTTTATTGAACTTTTATACATTTAACGCAACAGTTTTTTGTTTTTGTTTGTGTTTTTTGGTTTTTGTTCTTGGTATTTTTGAGAAGGGTTTCCCTTTTAGTCCCAGCTGGCCTGTAGACCAGGCTGACCTTGAACTCACAGAGATCTGCCTTCCTCTGCCTCCCGAGTGCTGGGATTAAAGGCGTGTGCCAACATGCCCGGCACACACAACAGTTTTTAACGAAATTTAGGTACGCTCCCTCATCCACGCTCCCTCACCCCCACTGTAGCTTGATCTTGTGCATTCTGCCATACATATTACCTCCTAGTCAAGCATGTGTACCCAGATGTCCTTCAGTACAAATTCATCCACCGCAGTCTAGTCAGCCTATTTAGAGAACATAAATAAGATCTACTCTCCCTCACTCAGGAGTCATCATCAGTCTCCAACAGTACCCAGCCTAGGACCAGCTGGTCAAACATTTTCCTTGCTCCAAACTGGTCCCTTGTTTGGCCACAGGTGTCCGTGCTCAAATCCACCAGTGCATCAAGTTCACAGGAGCAAGCTTACAGTGGCCTGAAAGCCTGTTTCCCTATATTTACGGACTAACCCTGGCTTTTACAACCTTTCTGGCCCCTCTTCTGCAACGCTCACCTATCTGTAGGGATGTGAGGTTTAATACAGGAGTCCTATCCAGGGACACATACACTGCAGACACTTATGCTTTAAAATTTGATCATTTGTGGCCTTTGTATGCATTGCACTCTGTTGTATAAGGGAGCTTTGCCGATGAGAGTTGAGGCATATGCTAGTTTTCTCCCTTCCCTCTGTTCCTCTGTATTCCATTTTTAATGTATTCTGTGTTTACTTTAATTCTTCAGTAGGAGCTGTCTTATGAAATAGGTGTTAAGAGGCTCCACATTGGGGTTAAGCTGCCTTTGTGTGAATCTTGACCCACAAATTTTTTACTTAAGACAAATCCCTTAATGTTTCTCTTTCTTTGTTTCTTCATCTGATAAGCAGTTATTGAAACATGATCTTCCTCAAAAAGTTATTATGAGTATGATAATGCATGCTTGTCCTTAATATTGTAAAGCGACTTGGCATAGAAGTACCATGAGCGTTTGCTACTATTAACTTTAATTAATTGTGGAATTCAACCAGCATGTTCCTATATGTTTAGAAAATAAATAGTTCAGGTTTTCAAGACACACATACTATCTCTGATGGCTGTAGTAACTCAAATCCACTGTGGCAGCATGAAAGCAGCCATAGTGTATATGTAAAAGAATGGACATGGCTGTGTTCTAATAAAACTATTTATAAAATTTTTAATTACAAAACAGGCACTGGGCCCTAGTTTTCCAACTCCTTAAACTGTGAAGTATATAAAAACCACTACAAATGAACTGGAGTCCCGTGACTCGACAAAGCAGAATCACTTCCAGTATGCACTAATGGTATCTGCCTCCTTAGATTTGAGGTTTCTTGGTGAGTGACTGAAGAATGAGTCAGAAAAGTGCCAGTAGTACTTTTCGTTTTTTTTTTTTCCAGTAGTGCTTTTCAAATTCAATACGTTCAGATTCTCTCCTTGCTTAGCCCCTAATCCTAACCACTTCCAACATTTATCATTCACCACTCTTGATTATTCTCTGCCCCTTTACGAGTTGAATTTGATGCTCATTGTAATAAGATGTCTCCCTATTGTACTCAGCATAGGTATCTTTCCATAGGAAGGGAGGTGAAGCAGGCCATGCCAGTCATAGAAGAAAATAAGGAAACAAAAGGTGAATTTGGCCCAGACGATGAGAACTAAACACGAGTACAGTGCCACAAAGGTTCTGATATGAGAGACTTTCTTGCCTTCCCCCCCATAGAACCAGGAGAAATATGACGATGATGAGGTCGTTCCCCAACTGTAAATTGGAGACAACTATTGTAGAGGTAATCTCTTATAAAACCGGTAAAACTGCTTTCTTTAATTGACTACTAGACATGGGAACTGTGGAAGGGATTACTCTCGGTTCAGAACCAAATATAAATACGAACAGTTCCCTAGGGCTATGCACTCAGGCAAAATATATAATACAGGAGCTCTGACAGCAGCAACGGATTGTTTCTCTATCCTACCAGTGGATGTTGGCCAGGATCGCAAGGCCCCACAGAAAGGTAAGGGCTCCTTGCCTCTAGGTTGGGATCCCTACAGGAGGAGAGGCAATAAAACCCTGCTGCCGAAGACCTGATGCTAACATGGGGAATGTATTGAGACCACACATGCAAGTATACAGATGGCCGCTGGAATCCAGAGAGTGTTACCAAAGGCCACTAAAACCAATAAAGCAAATATGGGGTCTCCTTGAGTCAAGCAAGACTCCTCCTTCAGCACCCGCTACACCTCACATGCCTTGAAAGACTGTGCATCAGAGGCAGCCATGTGCCTGTATACCAAATCTAATTGGCTATTTGGCTCTCTCCCGCCTTGGAGAAATAACCCATGGCTGATGCCACAAGTTACATCATCTAGCAGTTAGGAGAGGTTATAAGCCCACAGTAAGACCCTGTCATATGTAACAGGGGGAAATTTGTAATTCATAGATTAAACATAACCAAACACGTGTTCTATGCTAAAGTAACCTACCATAACGATTAGTGCTGCTTAAATACCTATATATCGAATGGCTTGTTCCTTCATTAGTAGGATCGAAAGGTTATTCCTCGCAAACTGTCAGCCCATGAAGGAAACAGCCAGAATTGACCAGAGTCCAAGTCAATAGCTCCGAGAGAGTGGACTGTTTTACCTCTCCTCCACCTGTGGCCCCTTTCTAAGCCTAGGGAACAACCTGCGGAAGAGGGGGTGTGGTAGAATGTAAGGCTGCCGATTGGGTTAATGGTGAAACTACAGCAATGTATCTGGACACTCATTTGATCAACATTGATTGAACAAACAACCGTCACCCCCCCCACTGGATGGTGGGGCTGTAAGGTGTTTGGGCACAACAGCCTGCAGATAGGGGTTATTGCATGAAGGATATGCTTGTACTCATCTGTTATCACACTTAATAAACTAAAAAAAAAAAAAAAACTAGAGAAAGATGCAGGACAGTATGGCAGATGCATAATCGGGGATGGGGTGGGGGGGGAAAGGGAAATAAGCCTGAACTGAATTGGAAAAAATGTGTGAAATGCACAAAACAAGCAATAAAACTAATAAAAAAAATAAATAAATAAAATAAAAATAAAAAGCCACAATAAGAAAAATGTTTTACTTTGATGAAAACAAGTGAAATTTAATTAAATTGTCACTGAACCGGTGGAGAACTTCACACTATACAGCATCCATCATTTTAACCTATCAAAGCATTTTAGAAGACCAATGAATCAAAACCTAGAAGAAATGATGAATATCTGAAAATCCTGTAATCACCAAAGCTCAACCAAGAAGAGATCCGACATCCTAAACAGACCAATAGTACAGGAAGAAATCGAAATGTAATAAGTAGCCTCCAAACCAAAAATGCCCAGGCCCGGATGAATTCACGGCAGAATTCTATAAAATATTGCGTAAAGACTTACAACAATTAACGACTTTAAATGTTTAGAATGATACAAATGGAGGACCCTTCTCCCCAATTTCCTTCTATGAAGCAAGCATTACGCTACTACCCAAAACCAGGGAAAGATACAAAACCAAAAAGGAGACATAGACCCATCGCCCGTATGAACACAGATGCCAAAATCTAAACAGAATTCTGGCAAATCGCACACAGAACCACATCAAGAAAATCAAGCCCCATGACCAAGTTGTTGGATTCATACCAGACATGCAGGGATGGTTCAAACATACGAAAAATCAATAAACATCATCACACATATCAATGACTGAAGGAAAAAACCAACGCCAATCATCTCAATTGTTGCAGAAAAGCCTTTGATAATATCCAGCACCCTTTCATGTTAAAAGTCCTGGAGGGATTGGTCTGGAGGGATCATTCCTCATGTAAATAAAAGCCATATACAGAAACCCACAGCCAATATCATCCATAAATGGGGAAATCAGAAGCAGTCCCCTTAAAGGTAGGAAACTAGGCAAGGCGCCCCCTGTCACCACTTCCTCTTCAATATAGTGCTAGAAACCCTGCTAGGGCAATGAAGCAAGAAAAGGAAATTAAAAGGGAAAAAAAAAAAAAAAAAAAAAAAAAAAAAAAGCTATCCCTTTTTGCTGATGAATGATTGTCTACCTAAGGTATGCTAAGAACTCACCAGAAAAACTCCTAGAAGACGATTAAGTACTTTGGTAAAGTGGCAGGATACAAATAAATAAACCTAGAAAAAATCAATAGCCTTTCTTTACACCAAACAACAAGCAATTGAAGAGGACGAGACAAAGGAGACCTTCCCACTCACAATAGCCCCAAAACAATAAATACCTAGGAACAAACCTAACAAAGACACCCAAGAATCTCTACAACAAAAATTTTAAACCCCTGAAAAAGGAAAAATTGGAGGAAGACATCAGAAATGGACAAACCTCCCATGCATGCATGGATTGGGAAAATAAATATAGTAAAAATTGTCCATCCTACCCAAACGTGTACAGATTTAATGCGATCCCAAGCAGAATCCCCAAGAGGTTCTTCACAGGCCTGGAAAAAAAATCCTCAATTTCATTTGAAAAACAAAGAAAAAGACCCGAATAGCCAAAGCAACCCTGAGTGAAAAGAGGCAATACAGGGGGGAGCGCTATACCAGACAATCAAACTATACTATAGGGCTTAGTCAATAAACAGCCTGGTAATGGGCAAAAACAGACCAGGTGACCAAGAGGAATAAAACTGAAAGACCAAACCTGAGCACATACAAGTTCAGCCACCGCATATTTGACAAGGGGGCCAAGAAGACCAATGGAAGAAAGACAGCATCTTCAGCAAGTGGTGCGGGCAAAACTGTATCACCACTTGTAGGAAGATGAAATTAACCCTAACGCTCACCTTGTACAAAGGTCAACTCCAGATGGAAAAAGACCTCAACGTGAAACCAAACTCTGGAGGTATAGAAGAGAAGCTTGGCAGCAGACTACAAGACATAGTAGTAGGAAAAGACTTCCTAAATCAGACAGCAGCTGCACAAAAATAAGATCGACAATTGACAATGGGGCCTCATGAAACTCAAAAGCTTCTGTAACATCAAAGGAAGCATTAAAGGAAGTGAGGAGAAGAAAGACCCACAGAGTGGGAGGAAACCGTCACAGCAGATGCATTCTGACAAAGCAGAAATTTCCAAGTATACAAGCTACGTCAAAAAACAAAAGAATAAGAAAAACAAATGAATCATTCAAAGACGGAGCAAGAATCTGAATAGAGACTTCAAAGAGGAGGAGTTTAGAGATGGCCGAGAAACATCTTAAGAAGTGTTCCAACAGCTCTGATAAGTAAGGAAATGCAAATTAAACCACTCAGGAGATACACCTTACTCGTCCAATAAGACTGCTAGGATCAGGAACAGAGGATACCAAGTGCTGAGAGGTTGTGGGGAAAGGGGAACACTCATCCATTGCTGGTGGGAATGTAAACTTGTACAGCCACTTGGAAAGCATGGTGGAGAACCATTAGAAGACTCCAAAATGAGCCTTCCATTGTGACCCAGTTTCATACACTCTGGGTATATACCACAAAACACAACTTACTGCAAAGATACATGCACAGCATATGTTAATTGCAGCTCTGTTCACAATAGCAAAAAGCTGGAACCAGCCCAGGTCCCTTCAAACTGACGAGTGGATAGAGAAAAGTGTGGTACATGTATACAATGGAATACTATGCAGCAATAAAAGGAACACATCTGAAATTTGCAGTAAATGAATGGAGCTGAAGACAGTATGTTCAGGGAAGTAACACAGTGCCCAGAAAAACAAACGACAATTGGGTGTCCCTCATAGGTGGATGCTAGTACCAACAACCCAATATAAATATTTCTATGGAGAGGGAGGCTGAGTAAAGAACAACAGAGACTGCATCAGAAAATGGACTGAAATGGGGAATTGGAAAGGGGGGATGGGGGGAGAGGGACAAACGGGGGTTCGATATTCGATTAAGGCATATTTAATTACATGAAGCTCAGCAAGAACCCAGTTTCGCCTAGACACTGGCTACAGGACACAGGGGTTTAGGAATTAGTAAAAGTAAAAGTAAACATGTTTATATTAAAACAACATTGTTTCAGAGAATCTGAATAACAATGGTAAGGCCTCTGCTGAATTAATGGAGATATATTCGCTGTTTGCCCAAATTTGCTTAAGCATGAATCTGTAGCAAGAACTTTTGGGGAATTGACAGAACACAAATGTTTTTCTCTATACTATAATTTCTCTGTTGTAATAGCACGCTTTGTAGCATTCTCTTTAAGATATTTAACCGTAAAAATTAAAGTTTGCTTCCCAAAGTTAATCAATATAGTCTCCCAAAACAACATGGGTGAATTTGATGAAATCTTATGCCTTGACTCCACCCTAAGTCATGTATAAGACAACTATCTTGCTGGAGAATCATACGCTAAAAAAAAAGGAGGGGGGGGATAAAAATAGACATTAAACCTTTCATCAGACCCCCTGCAATTCAAATCTTAAACTTAAAACTATGGGGAAAAGATTTGTTTGTTCCAACAGGACTAAAAAGTCACCAACTTAACGGCTGAGAAAGAAAAGATACAGGTTTGCATTGAGTAGGATTACCAAAAAGTGGCAATGGAAAGGCTGACCCGTCTGAACATTGACAAGGAAGAAAAGCCTCAGATGCCATAACAATCGAACCCCTCTGTGGTCCCTACATGTAACAACTATTAAATGATCCTAATGAAACTTAACTTCTAGTGTGAACCACAAAGGTTCTGATAGGAGAACTATTTCTTGCCTTCCCACCCCATAAGAACAAGGAGAATATATGACATGATGAGGTCGCTCCCCAACTTAATTGAGACAACTAGTGTTGAGGATCGAAAGGTTATCCTGACAAAACTGTCACCCATGAAGGAAACGCCAGAATTGACCAGAGTCCAAATCAACAGCTCCAGAGAGAGTGGATCTGTTTTAGCCTCTCATCCACCTGTGGCCCCTTTTCTAAGCCTATAGGTGAACAACCTGCGCAGAAGAGGGGGCGGGTAGAATGTAATAGGGCTGCGATTGGTGGGAATGTGAAAACTACAGCAATGAGATGGACACTCATTTGATCAACTTGATTGAACAAACACCTTTCACCCCCCACTGGATGGTGGTGGCGTAGTTGTTTGGGGCACAACAGCCTGCAGATAGGTTTTGCATGAAATATGCTTTACGTCATGGTATTAATCACTTATAGCTAAAAATGAAAAAAAAAACTGAGAGAAAGATGCATGACAGTTATGGCAGAAGGCATGATCTGGGAGGGGTGGGGGTGGGGGGGAGAAAGGAACGCCAGCCTGAACTGAATTGGAAAAATGTATGAAATGCGACAAAAGCATCAATAAAATTAATTAAAAAAACAAAAAAAAAACTACGTTCCGGTCAGCAATTTTGTACGGTTACTGTCAAGGACTTCCTAAGATTGCACCATTCACGTCCAGCATTACAGCGATTAACAAGATCTTCTCCACCACTGTTTTGTTATCATTGAATACATGGCACAAAGCACCTCGTTCACACGAAAAGTCCAGCCCACAGAAGAACTGCAGCCCATCAAACCTTGTGCACATCAGACCACACAGGACCCAGATCTAATGAACAATAAATCCTTTTATTGCAGAAGAGGGCAATCACTCAACATTCCCCACGTCAACTAAAATCTCAACAGCCAACTTTGTCACAAATCTGTCGAAGGAGTGCCAGAAAAATCAGTGAAGAAATGTCCCTCCTCTCGAAATACAGCGATTTGCCTTCAATGCATCTCCATACAACCATCAACCGAATCAACCTGGCCACTAACGGATGGATCCATTTTTAGCAGAGGTTTTTTGCTCCTGGCTGATTACGATTCGTTCTGGCCTTATCTGTGTTCTGGGGCCTACATTCCCACCAGCCATTGGCCTGTCATGTCTGAACATTTCATCAGCATCATTACTTTGAGTTTGTATTGTTTGCACAATATTTGTATTTCAACGTCCCCATCCTCCCTATTGATGAGTAGATTTTATCTCATAACCTTCTTACAGTTTCCATGCCTCCATCTGTGAATGGATATCTTGAATGTTTCCTGTTTGGAGCCATCAGAAATAAAGTATCTATAAATAGTCAGGTGGAAGATTTGCAGTTATAAAAGCTTTCATTTCTTCATAGTCAATACATAAGAGCAGAATAGCTCTGTCACATGATAATCCTTGGGAATTAACAAGTATTCTTCTGAAGTTTCTACACTATTATGTATGTCCACAGTACCTTGTAAACATTCCAGTTACTCTATGGACATTGGGCATTATTAGAATTTTAAGAAGTACTGGTCAGATTTTTTAAAGATTATGTTGCAGTGTTTCTCAGGATCCATTTAACTTATGACATTATAGTAAACACACTCACTGTGATCCTAACTTGCACTTCACTGAAGGTTAAGGATGTTAAGTGTCTTCCCATCTGCTTAGCCACCATTCATTTATCTCTTTAGTCAAGTGACTGTGCAAAATTGTTTGAGTTTAGGGATTATATGTTTTGGAATAAAAGACGTCTATCACAATGGGACAAAAAAAAAGGCCCCATTGATCTTGTCCCATAAAGTTAAGAACAGAACCAGGAAAAATGGATAGAAAACCAAGACATAGTGCATGCATCTTAACCGCCACTTAGGAGGAAGAGACAGGTGGTCAATCTGTGAATTCAAAAGCAATCTAATCCGCATAGTAAGTTCCAGTCAGCCAGGAAACATGTACATTCCAGCACCAGTAAAAGAACACAGTAGGTTATAATCATAATCTTCCCCATCATGTCCAAAAGTTTCTTCTTAGCCCTCTAATGCATTATCAAGTAACAATAATTATTAGATATTATGAAATAATATTAAAAGAATANCTGGACACTCATTTGATCAACTTGATTGAACAAACAACCTGTCACCCCCCACTGGATGGTGGGGCTGTAGGTGTTTGGGCACAACAGCCTGCAGATAGGTTTTGCATGAAGGATGCTTGTACTCATGGATTATCACTTATAGCTAAAAATGAAAAAAAAAACTGAGAGAAAGATGCAGGACAGTTATGGCAGAATGCATGATCTGGGATGGGGTGGGGGTGGGGGGGAGGGAAAGGGAAATAAGCCTGAACTGAATTGGAAAAAATGTATGAAATGCACAAAGCATCAATAAAAATTAATTAAAAAAAAAAAAAGAAATTACTTTAGGTAAGCAAATATTATTACTGTTACTTAAAGGACTTTAAAGATTGAAAATTACGTCAGATTACAGCTTTAAAAAGATCTTCTAACACCACTGTTTATTTATATTGAATAAAATGGCAAAGACAACTCGTTCAAAAAAAAAGTCAGCCCAACAGAAAGAACTGAGCCCATCAAAGCCCTTGTGAAATCAGACAACACAGGACCAGATCAAATGAAAATAAAATCCTTTTATTCAGAAGAGGGCAATACTCAAATTCACAGTCAACTAAAATCTAACAGAAACCAACTTTTCACAATCTGACTGAGTGAAAAATCAGTGAAGAAAATGTGCCCTCCTTGAAATACACGATTTGATTCATGCATACATCCATAAAACCATCAACAAAATCAAACTGAGAAACGGATGGATCCATTGTTTGCAGAGGTTTTTCTCCTGGCCTTTACGATTCGTTCTGTCCTTATCTGTGTTCTGGGCCTCACATTCCCACCAGCCATTGGCCTGCAGGTGTCTGAACATTTCATCAGCATCATTACTTTGAGGTTTGTATTGTTGCACATATTTGTATTTCACTCCCCTTTATTGATGAGTAGATTTTATCTCATAACCTTCTTACAGTTTCCATGCCTCCATCTGTGAATGGATATCTTGAATGTTTCCTGTTTGGAGCCATCAGAAATAAAGTATCTATAAATAGTCAGGTGGAAGATTTGCAGTTATAAAAGCTTTCATTTCTTCATAGTCAATACATAAGAGCAGAATAGCTCTGTCACATGATAATCCTTGGGAATTAACAAGTATTCTTCTGAAGTTTCTACACTATTATGTATGTCCACAGTACCTTGTAAACATTCCAGTTACTCTATGGACATTGGGCATTATTAGAATTTTAAGAAGTACTGGTCAGATTTTTTAAAGATTATGTTGCAGTGTTTCTCAGGATCCATTTAACTTATGACATTATAGTAAACACACTCACTGTGATCCTAACTTGCACTTCACTGAAGGTTAAGGATGTTAAGTGTCTTCCCATCTGCTTAGCCACCATTCATTTATCTCTTTAGTCAAGTGACTGTGCAAAATTGTTTGAGTTTAGGGATTATATGTTTTGGATAAAAGACGTCTATCACATGACAAAAAAGCCATTGATCTTGTCCTCATAAAGTTAAGAACAGAACCAGGAAAAATGGATAGAAACCAAGACATAGTGCAAGCTCTTAAACCTAGCACTTAGGAGGAAGAGACAGGTGGTCAATCTGTGAATTCAAAAGCAATCTAATCCGCATAGTAAGTTCCAGTCAGCCAGGAAACATGTACATTCCAGCACCAGTAAAAGAACACAGTAGGTTATAATCATAATCTTCCCCATCATGTCCAAAAGTTTCTTCTTGCCCTCTAATTCATTATCAGAGTAACAATAATTATTATATATTATTATTAATAATATTAAGAATACAATATATTATTATAATATAATAACATATTGTATGTTATTATTATTATTTTGTGCACATGAGTGTATTGCTTGCATGTAGTGCAATGCCTGCAGAAGTCAGAAGAAGGAATCAGATCCCCTGGAACTGGAGTTAGAAATGGCTGTCAGCCCCCATGTGGGTGCTAGTAACAAATCTAGGTCCTCTGCAAGTGCTCTTAATCTCTGGAGCCATCTCTCCAGGAAAAAAAAAAAATTTAAGTACACAAAAGTATTGTGATTTTATAATAGATGCTCTTTATTTTAAGGAAGGAAAATTTATCAAGAGATCAAGAGTGTAATTTATACATGCATGTCTTGGTATCTGAAACCTATGCCCTATGAAAGCACAAAGTTCTTATCTGACATTTTTATGGGAGTTATGATACACTAGGATTTATATCAAGTCAATTACTCATTTTAAATCATTGGTTATTTGGTGCAAATATGTGGCAAAGTTCTTTTTTTATTTAACATTTTTTTATTGATGCTTTGTGCATTTCATACATCATTTTCCAATTCAGTTCAGGCATATTTCCCTTTCCCTTCCCCCCCATCCCCACCCCAACCGAGATCATGCATTCTGCCATAACTGTCCTGCATATTTCTCTCAGTTTTTTTTTCCATGTTTTAGCTATAAGTGATAATCCATGAGTACCAACATCCTTCATGTAAAACCAATTTGCAGGCTGTTGTGCCCAAACCCCCACAGCCCCACCTTCCAGCGTGTGGTGAGGTTGATCAAATGAGGGTCCAGACTACATTGCTGTAGTTTCACCATTCACCCCAATCGCAGCCCTTACATTCTACCACGCCCCCTCTTCCGCAGATTATTCCCTGGGCTTAGAAAAGGGGCACAGGTGGATGAGAAGCAGAACAGTCCACTCTCTCTGGAGCTGTTGTCTTGGACTCTGGTCAATTCTGGCTGTTTCCTTTCATGGGCTGACAGTTTGTCCAGTAATAACCTTTCGATCCTACTCTATAATAGTTGTCTCCAATTTACAATTGGAGAGCGACCTCATCATCGTCATATTTCTCCTTGTTCTGGGGGGAGGCAAGAAAGTCTCTCATATCAAAACCTTTGCGGCACCTAGAAGGTAAGTTTCATTAGGACTCATTATAAATAGTTGTTACATGTAGGGGCCACAGAGAGGTTCGATGTTTATGGCAATCTGAGGCTTTTCTTCCTTTCGATGTTCAGACGGGTCAACCTTTCAGTTGGCACTTTCTGGTACATCCTACTCAATGCAAAGCTGTATCTTTTCTTTCTCAGCCATTAAGTTGGTGTCATTTTGTCCTGTTGGAACACACAAATCTTTTCCCATAGTTAGTTTTAAGATTCGAATTGCAAGGTTTTTGACGAGAAGGTTTCATGTCTATCTGTACCCCCCCCCTTTTTTTTAACCCATGAGTCTTCAGAAGACAGTTGTATTATACATAACTATAGGGTGGAATCAAGGCTCAGATTTCATCAAATTTACCCATGTTGTTTTGGGTGACTATATATGATTAACTTGGGGAGCGAACTTAATTTTTATGTTAAATCATCTTAAAGAGAATGCTACAAGGTGATACTGTACAACAGAGAAACTATAGAGAACATTTGTGCCAATCCCAGAGTTATCGCTGTCCATCCCATCACTGTCCATCCCATCACTGGTCACTTTCCCTGCTGGACTGTCTGAGCTCTGTCAATGTTCTCTGTTCTGTTTCTTCAGTGTATTTTTCTAACTCCATGGCAACAGTCACCTTCACTGGGTACTTTTCTTTAAAATAATGTTTAGGGCTGGAGAGATGGCCTAGCGGTTAAGAGCGCCGACCGCTCTTACAGAGGACCCGGGTTCGATCCCCAGCACCCACATGGCGGCTGCGAACCATCTGAAACTCCAATTCCAGGAGAACTCCAGTTCCAGGGAAATCCGACACCCTCTTCTGACCTCCGCGGCATTGCACGACACGGGTGCACAAACTTGCATGCAGACAGTACATTCATACACATACGGAAATAAATAAAATTAAAAAAAATTTAAAAAAATTATTAAAATAATATTTAAAGGCAAAGTTATAAGTCCTCCTTTTGTAAGATCATTTTGGCTATCCAAGAATCAGTGTATCTCTACATGAATTTTTATATTATGTTGTCAATTTTTACAAAAATTCTTGAAATTTTGTTGAATCTATTGATCAAGTTAGGGACTATTGTCCCTAAAATTATAATAGGATTTGGTGTCCCAATTTAAAAGAATACCATTCCGTTTATTAAATTTTCCAAAAGAAAATGGCTCTCAGCAATGTTTTCTAGTTCTCAGTATTCTGATCTTTCACCTGTTTTTGCAGGACTTGTCCTGAAATGTTTCATGTTGAATGCAACTGTGAATAGCATTATTTTTCTCTTAACTTAACTTTGACTGTTCTCTCTTGGTTAAGAGAATGAAGTCAAGTTTCATACATGATTTTATCTTCTGAAAATCCTGCTTAACTCACTTAACGATTATTTTACTTTTGCTTTTTAAAATATATTCCAGTAGAATTTCAATCATACTGAAAGCTAGGAGTTTTACTTCATTATTTTCCATTTGAATTCCTATAATTTGCTATTCTTGATCTCCTGCCTCGACAACAATCTCTAGTAACATTTTAAGGACTGGATTCTAAAAGCATGGTCATTACAATCCTGGACTCATGGTGCAACAAACTCAGCTGTGGTGGCTTGAACTGGTTCTGCACAAGAACAGGCCTGTCAGTAGTCAGTCAGATATGGGGATGGGTGCTGGGAGAGGAAGAGTCATTTTCTTCAGTTGTGTGGTTATTTCGGATCTCACCATGGTCCAATGGATAGTTCCATAACAATACTGATATGAATGTTCCTGGATAAACTCAGTGGATCACAAAACAAAACAAAAGACATAAATTTGGGAAAGAGACTTATAGGGAGGAGGGGAATTGACAGGGATGGTGGTAGGTGAGAGAGGGTTAGAGGGTGAGAGTAATCAGAATACATTGTGTTTGTGTGTGTGTGTGTGTGTGTGTGTGTGTGTGTGTAACTGTCAATGAATACATTTAATGATTCATTTTTGTCTTTTTTAGACAGGGTCTCCCTATAGCCACAGCTGGCCTGGAATTCCCTATGTAAGCCAGACGAGCCTCATCCTCACAGAAATCCACCTGCTTCTGCCTCTGCCTCCCAACTGCTGGGATTTAAGGTGTACACCACCATACCCAGCCTTGATTTGTTTAAATCTAAGGACCTCCTCTGTTTTTCCCTGTCTTTAAGAGGATAACATCATATCTTAATGATTGAATATGATTCTATTTGTTTTCAGTAACTGACCTTTATCAGTTTGAAAAACGTATTTTCTATTCCTACTTTTTGGAGTATTTTTTATCAGGAATGCTAGATTTTGTTTAAAAGATTGTGTATACATGTATGTGTGTATGTGGGTGTGTGTGAGTAAATGTTAAATATAACAGAATTTCAGGGCTGGAGAGATGGCCTAGCGGTTAAGAGCGCCTACTGCTCTTGTGGAGGACCAGGGTTCGATCCCCAGCACCCACATGGCAGTTGAGAACCATCTGTAACTCCGATTCCAGGAGAACTCCAGTTCCAGGGGAATCCGACACCCTCTTCTGACCTCCACAGCACTGCATGACACGGGTGCACAAACCTACATGCAGACATTACATTCATACACATAAAAATAAATAAATAAAATTTAAAATAAAATAAATAAATAAATATAACAGAATTTCTGTAAAACTTAACATAATAGTTTTAAAGTTTTACACTAAATATTTTAACATGTGGAAAACAAGTATAAGCAATCACAGTTTAAATATAAAATGTGTTAATGTGACAAATTACTCTGATTTTTACATATTAATGTGTTAAACCAGTTTTATAATCCTGAGAAATACAACACTTGGTTAGGATATATTGTCAACTTTATATATTTTGTATTTAATTTCTTTAAAATCTTCTTTGAACTGGGCATCAGTGGAGCCGTTAGCTTCACATCATTACAGTATCATCTGGTTCTGAAGCCAAAGAATGAGAAACACTTAGAATGAGTTGGGCAGCATCCAGTCCTCTTGAATTTTTGACAAAAATATTGAATTGGTATTAATCCCTCTCAAATATTTAGTAATATCGGTGAAGTTACCTGAGCCTGGAATAATTCTTCTGGAAAGGCTCTTAATTACAAACAATAAATTTCTGTCGTATGTATACAATCATTTGTTTCTCCCTGAAATAACTTCATTCTTTGTCTTTCAAAGAAACATTGATTTCAGGAGAGTTATATATCAAAGAAGCTTACTCATAATATTCAAATTATAATGACCTAAATATTTGTAGATGCTCCAGATATTTTACTCTTAATGTTAATAAGTAATGTCTTCTATTTTCACTTTGTTTACCTATTTGACCATTTATTGACTTCTCAGAGATTCTTTTTTTTGTTTCTATCATTTTGCTTTTTTCTGTTTCCATTAATTTTCTATTTCATTCATTTCTGCTTTTTGGTTTCCTATTTACTTATTTTTTTATTTTTTATTTATTTTTGTATGTGTATAAATGTACTGTCTGCATGCAAGTTTGTGCACTCGTGTCGTGCAATGCCGCAGAGGTCAGAAGAGGGTGTCGGATTCCCCTGGAACTGGAGTTCTCCTAGAATTGGAGTCTCAGACGGTTCTCTCCCCGCCATGTGGGTGCTGGGGATCGAACCCGGGTCCTCTCTAAGAGCGGTCGGTGCTCTTAACCGCTAGGCCATCTCTCCAGTCCCCTGTTTACTTATTTTATTATTATAATTTTATTCGATTTTTGTGTATTTCATATATTTTTTTTTTCAATTTTTATTTCATGTGTATAAGTGTATTGCCTGGATATATGTAAGTTCACATGCCTCCTGCAATCCCTACATAGGTCAGAAGAGGGCGTCGGATTCCCTAGAACTGGGCTTACAGAGGGTTGTTAGCTTGCCGTGTGGGTGCTGGAAACTGAACCCCAGTCCTGCAAGAGAGGCGTGCCCTTAACCACTGAGCCAACTCTCCTGTCCCTGGTTTCTTTTTAAGTTATTATTCTCGCTTTAAGTTTCGCTTCCATTTCTACTACTTTATAGCATTCACCGAAGTCATTCAAAGACTTCTTCCTTTCTAATACGGGTATTTCCAACCATAAATTTCTTGTGATGGACAGCTTTAGTGGCATATGTCGGTTTTTTAGCCTTACTCATTTGTGCATGGGTGGTATTGAGTAGAGGACCCAGTGTCTTATGCATTGTAGGAAAAACCTGTACCACTGAGCTCAGCCCTCAGATCTCATTTATATTTTTATATTTCAACTCGGTATTTTTTCTTTTGGCTTATTTTTTGAGGCGTCTGTTGGTAAAAGTGTTTTACTTAGTTTCCAAACACTGAAGACTTTCCTGAAATATTTGTTTTTAATCTATGTTAATACGAATATATGTCATTCATTTTCCTTTATATCTGATATTAGCATCATGTATTTATATCTAGTGTTAATTTCATGGTTTTGAAGACATTGCTCCACTGTACAGTTTTATTTGCTTACAATAAGAAATCTGTGCTCTTTTTGCTTTCTACCTATATAATACACACAGCACAGGGAAATCAAAACAGTACATTGTCTTTTCTTTCCCTGGCCGTTATGGCACTGTTATTTTTGTGTTTATTTATTTTATAACTTTACAATGCATTACATTTGTTTTATTTATATATTCAAGTATTTTTTAAGCACAGTAAGCAATGAGGAGAAAAACTGTGAACCAAAGTAATCCTTCCCATCCTCTTCACTTCTTTGATTGAATACAGATGTTAATACACTGTCACTTGCTAACAACTTAAAGGATTTATTTTCCTGTGGAACAAGTTGGATGGTGGCAGATTTTCATTCAGTATTTTTGCACATCTGGAAAATATTTCTTTCACCTTTATTTTGAGAATATTTTTGCTGGATAAATAAGTCTAAGTTGACAATATTTTCCTTTCATTATTTTAAAGGTTCTCCACTGTGTGGCAGATTTTGTTGCTTACAATAAGAAACCCTCCTCTGTTCTTCGCCTTTCATCTATGCAGTGCCTCTTGATCTGTGTTGCATTCTCTGGCTGTGTTTAGTATTTTATCTTCTCCCTGGATTTAAACAATTTGATTATAATGTGACATAGTACACAGAGTTTCCCCAAAGGAAAGCAGGCTAGTTCCCATCAGAGCTGTTTTCCAATTTCCTACTTCCTATGGACGTTTATGAGCAGATCTGATCTTTCATGTCAAGGACTTGACATTCATCCAGCAAAGAGCATTTGTGTTTCAAAAGAAAAGGGAAGAGAGAGAACAATGCTTAACTCAAAGAAAGCATAATGGCATATTCACAGGAAACTATAATTAATGAGTGAATAACACAGTATAGGCCAGTGCATGACCTTTCTAATTAACCTCTATTGATGTACACAAGTCTCTACTCCTAACTCCATCTATTTGCATAATCTGTTCCGAATAGGTTGAATATGATTAATTGGGATTAATTTAAGGCTTCAGAATAACATTATTCTATAAGGAGATGGGGGTTATAAACCCCTAACAAAACACTCACAGCTACATTTCCACAAATTAGAAAATGAAATTTCCTTTGAGGCCATGTAAGTAAAAGGGAATATTGGAGAATATGAATGAATGTTCAATGTAGTTGAGGTTAAAGTAATATTATTAATAGGTATGGTGGCACATGCCTATAATGCCTATAATCCCAGCACTTTGGAGGCTGAGGCAGGAAAATCACAAGTTCCAAAAATAGACCTGGGCTACATAATGAAACTGTCAAAAAAAATTTTAATTACTAGCAGTAAAAGTTTCAATTAGAAATTGAGAGGAAGTCTCAGCAGTTATAGTGCTTACTGTGCAAGACAGAGAGCAGGAGCCTGGATTCTTAGAAACCATATAAATTATCAGGTAGGCTTGGCAGCCCCTTATAACTCCACCTAAAAAGAAGTAGCCATGGAAAGCAAGCTAGCTAGCTAGACTAGCAATATCAACATGCTCTGGATTAGACTGAGAATGCTGGGTCAAAGACTGAGGGAGAAGAGCAATAAAGGAAAGGTACCAACAACAGCCTCAGGCCTCCACCGGCACATGCACATGCATGTGCCCGCACACATGAAAATATGTATGCACAGAGGCATGCCACACATGAAAAAGGAAAAGTTTCAATTATCATTGGAGAAAAAGTTAAATAAGTTCAGTTTATGTTAAACGAACTAAAATCTCACAATTTTTTAAAACTTTGAAGACATTAGGTGTCAGTAATTTCTCTATTTTCATAAAAATAATAAAGAATAAATTAAATACCACAAGACGTATATATATATATTTTCCTAGAGCACCCCCTTGATGAATTTGAAGTCAAATTTAGCTTTCCCTGCAAGCTTCGAAAATATTATATATATCTGAAGACAGCAAATCACTGGAGGTAACTTGCATGTCATTTCATCTCATAACTGTCCCTTGAACATCACAGTGGGCACGCTGACTTACAAGTGTTTCTTCAACCAAAAGATTTGAACTGGTTGTTTTTAAATAAAGGCCACAAATTATTTTTACAAGTACAATGAAATCTTTACGCATAATTCAAGAAACTCCTGAGTTTATCATCCAAATCCAAATGGGCAAACACACTAAAAAGCTTCCTAAAACAAATGGTGGTTACATCGGTCATTAGGAAGCTCACATGGTGTATTAGTCACTTTTCTCTTGCTGTGATAAAGCACCATGACCAAGGAACTTATAAAAGGAAGAGTTTAAGCAGCACTAATAGTTATGGTAGGTTACTTTAGCATAGACACATGTTTGGATATGTTAATCCATGAATTACATTTTTCCCCCCTGTTAAATATGACAGGGTCTTACTGTGGCTTATAACATCTCCTAACCTGTAGAGGATGTAAGCTTGTGGCATCAGCCATGGGTTATTTCTCCATGGAGAGAGCCAATAGCCAATTAGATTTGGGATATACAGGCACATGGCTGCCTCTGCTGCACAGTATTTCCAGGCAGGTGAGGTGTAGCTGGTGCTGACGGTGGAGTCTTGCTTGACTCAGGGAGACCCGTATTTGCTTTATTGGTTTAGTGGCCTTTGGTAACACTCTCTGGCATTCCAGAGGCCATCTGTACACTTGCATGTGCGGTCTCAATACATCCCTCCAATGTTAATGTCAGGTCTTTGGCAGCAGGGTCTTATTGCCTCTCCTCCTGCATGTATCCCAACTTAGAGGCAAGGAGCCCTTACCTTTTGTGGGGCCTTGGATCCCCTGGCCAACATCCACAGCTTACGATTGGCGGTTCCAGGGAATTAGTGGAGCACAGGAAGCAGAGAGGAGAGAGCAACTGGAGACCACGAGGCTTGCCAAACTCACTAAGCCTGCCCCCAACAACGCATTTCCTCCAGCATGGCCACACCTTCTAAGACCTCCAAAAACAGTGCCACCAACTGGAGACAAATGTCTGAATACTTAGAGCATTTGGGGGACGCTCATTCAAACCACCGCACATGGTAACAGTTTACATGTACGTTATCTTCACATAGGAGGTCCATTGCATATAAAATCATGGAATCATCATGTTTTTAGTTCTATAAGAAAATACTCTGATGATATTTAACATTTAGAAGATGGTCATTTATAAAATTCTTATCTCTATCACAGTCACAGACTACAAAATGGGAATGACCTTCCTGAACAACTACTGGTTAGATATAATAATTTCTAAACTCTCTGGATGGTCAATGCATTAAAAAAAGAGTTTTGCCAGGCATGGTGGCACATGCCTTTAATCCTAGCACTTGGGAGGCAAAGGCAGGTGGATCTTTGTGAGTTCAAGGTCAGCCTGGCCTACAGAGTGAGTGCCAGGACAGCTGGAGCTACAGGGAGACCCTGTCTCAAAAAGACAAAAAAAAAAAAAAAAAGAGTTTTAAATATGTGTCACTATATTGCTATATGTGTATATAATATATATCCACATATTAAATAGCCGTATATGGCTGAAAAACAAGAGAATCTAAAACAGAACACTGAAGCCAATTCAAGGCCTAGGTCCATCTTGTTTGTCATGACTATCGAGGCCCATTTTCCTCTGACACTCAAAGAACAAAAGACTCATAACAAGGTACCTCAAAGTCAGAAGTTCTAATAGACCAAACCCTTAAAAGTTTGGAATCACAATGCATAATGAAGAATGAAAATTAAGTTCATAACATCTGTTGTATCTGCACTAAGAGTGATTTTGTGGAAGCTTGATACTAAGTAGAGTGGGAAAGCAAGTGTTCTTTGAGGCATCAAAAGCAAATGCCATCCCCAAAGAGGCCCCTGTTCTGGTTGATGCTGTTGTAGTATCATCACATTCAAGGAGAGATTTTAGTTTAAAGTGGTGCTAATTATTATTCTCTAGTGCCCAACCGTCCAACAGAAGCAAGGAAAAGTCCTCCCAAATTCATTAAAGAAACAACTATCTTCTGGAAATCATGCTAGACTATTTATAAGGCAAACATAACTAACATCAAGATCCAACAACATAAAAGAAAGAAAATTTCAGCAAATTTAACTAATGATAGATATAAAAATAAAACTCTCAAAGTATCAGAAAAGTGAATGTAGCCAAATTAAAAGAGACAGAGGGTATGGGAAGATTGCTCTGTGGTTAAAAGCTCTAGATGCTCTTGCAGAGGACCCAGGTTCAGTTCCCAGAACCCACATGGTCGCTAACAACCATACATGACTCCAGTTCAGGATCTCCAACTCCCTTTCCTGACCTCTTCAAGCAATACATGACACAGGTACACTTACGTACATGGCAGGCATAACACTCATACACATAAAATAATGATAAAAATAATAAAATAGTTTAAGAAGAGAGAGCTCAAAAATAGTTAATCCCAAAAATGTGAAATAGGTTAATAATAAAATGTCTAGTTTATTTACTTATTTTTATTTTGTGTGTATGAGTGTTATGCTTGCTTGTATGTAAGTACACCAATATGTTCAATGCCTGCAGAGGTCTGAAGAGGATGTTGAATCCCCTGGAACTGGAGTTACAGACAGTTGTGATCCACCATGTAAGTGTTGGGAACTAAACCCATGCTTGAATAGATATCGTTCTTAACCACTGAGCCATTTCTCCAGCCCCTCAAAACAAATACATTTCTGCATGGCATTAATAGATAGTTTAAACAAGAAAAAATATATAATAAAAATGGAAAATTTGTTAATAATATTTATCAAACTTACAAAATGTTACAGCTAAATTATTTTTAAATTTGTATGTGTGTGCATGTGCATGTGCACGTGTGTGTGCACATGTGCATAATGGCACAGGAGCAAGTGCATGGCCTGTGTGCAGGCTAAGCATCAACTTCAGATGTCTTCCTCAGTACCAATCAACTGTATTTGTACAGACAAATTCTCTGTCATTGAACCTAAAATTCATCTATTCTGCGAGGCTGGCTTCAGAAGAGCTTCTGGATCCAGCTGTCTCCATCTCCCACAGCTCTGGGTTAAATGTTGCCCCACCCACAGGCTCTATATGAGTGCAGTGATTTGAACTCAGGTCCTAATGATCCTGCAGCAGGCACTTTAGCAACTGAGCCCTCTCTCTATCAGCCTGAAATTGATTACATTGTATTAAAGAAGGCATGCTCAACTACAAATGCACATTCTACTCATGGATTAGAAGATTACCATAAAAGTTATTCATTCCAGATTAACCCTTTTATTCAGTGTGGCTCTAGTCAAATCCAAGCACTGAGACTGAGCTCAATGTTCATATGAAATACAAAATTCCAAATATAATCAGTGCACTTCCAATGACAACAAAGGACCTATAATATCAAGAATTTCATGAACACCAAAGGGACACTAAACCAAATTTTGTTGCTTACAAAACACAAACTTGTTTTATTAAGTTCCATATTTCTTTGCTCATTTGAATCACTAGCTCTCCATCTAAAATATGAAGCCATCCTATTCAAGAGCAATAGTAAGCTCCAAATTATTTCACTGGAACAATTCATCCTTCATGCTCTCAGACGATTACTTCCTCACTGGTGCCCCTCACTAATGATGTCTCAAGTGGTCCTTGCGGACACCCAACAAAGAAACAAGTTTGCTTCTTTGTCCTTCCTAACCACTTGTTTGCTCTTATTGAAAAAATTGAACCCCAAAACATATTTTAGAATTAACATATAGTTTATTTCCAAAGGTCATAATTTTGATACATGTGTGTTGTTTAAACAGACATAATTTGGAGTAATACAAAAGGGAGGGAATAACAACAACATAAGGACTGGGTCAAAGAACTGAATTCTGCTCAAAACAACAAGCCTCTGCAGAAAAAACTCCTTGGAAACTGGGGAGGGGGAAGGGGCAGGGAGAGGGAGAGGGGAATGTATCCAAATTGGACTGAAAAATGATGTATGATATATGCAAAATGTCATTTAAAAGATAAATAAACTCTGTGTTCCAATCCTATTGATAAATTTTCAATTTTTCTGATCTTGAAACTAACAATGGGAGGAGAATTTTATTTTCCCACAGGTAAAAAATCACCAATCTAAATGCCTGAAAACATACAACTTATGGCTATGCAGGATGGACTGGGAAATGCCAGCAGCGAGGTTGACCCATCTGAACATTAAAGAAAGAGGAACCTCAAACTGCCTGAGTCACAGACACTGAGCATCTCTCTGAATAATATTGGGGTTAACTGTTTATAATGGGCCCTAATGAAGTTTACCTTCCAGATACTGAGAAACCTTCCTACCTCTCCCCTTTATAGGAAAAAGAAAAACATGATGGTAATGAAACCACTCCCTAACTGTAAACTAGAGCCAATTGTTACAGTGGTAATTTCCTATAAAACAGGCATAACTACCCTTTTTTAATTGACTGATAGGCATAGGAACTGTGAAAGGATAATTCTCTATCTAGAGCCAAATTCAATAGTAAAGTGTTTATAAGTTGTGTAATTAAGCAAAATATATTACTACAGGAAAGCTCTGACATCAGCAATGAATTATTCTGCCTAGGAGATGTTGGCTAGGGGATTCAAACCCACCCCCCCAAATTATAAAGGCCTTTTGCCTATAAGTGGGATATATGCAAGGAGAAAGGCAGTAAGTCCCTGTTGTCGAAGACCTGGTGTGAGCATGAAAAATGTTATGAGACGTCACTTGCTAGCGTACAACTGGCCTCTGAAATGCTAGAGAGCATTACCAAAGGCCACTAAAGCAATACAGCAAAATATTGGTCTCCCTGAGACAAGCAAGACTCCTCCGTCAATATCAGCTACACCTCAACAGCCTGGAGATACTGTGCAACAGTGGCAGCCAAGTGTCTATATATATCCCAAATCTATTTGGCTATTAGCTCTCTCCTTGGAGGAATAACTCACAGCGGATGCCACAAGCTTATGTCCTCTAGTGGTTAGGAGATGTTATAAGCCACAATAAGAACTTGTCACCCTTTATAGAGAAACCACAGTTTGCGGATTAGCATACCATCCAAGCATCTGTGTCTATGCTCACAGCTTAGCTTGACATAATAATTGGTACTGCTTAAATGCCTGTACATCCAATAGCTTGTGCTTTGTTAGTATGACTAAAAAGGGTATCACTGGGAAAGCTGTCAATCCATGAAGGGAAACAACCTGAACAGACTGGAGTCCAAAATGACAACTCCAAAGAAATTAGACTGTTTTCTTCTCACCCACTTGTGCCCCTTTCCCAAAGCCCAGGGAACAAACTGCGGAAGAGGAGGCGTGGTAGATTGTAAGGGCTGTGGAGAGATAGGGGTGAATCATGAGACTACAGGAATATAGTCTGGACTCCTAACTGATCAACATGCCTGTGCATACAAGCTTCTCCAACTGGACTATGGGAACCTTGGGTTGTTCAAAATTTGGACATAGATACTTGCAAAATGCACCAATTACCTAATTGTATGACATACTGAGTAACATCAATGTTATCTGCAAACAACTGTGTCATATTGTAGAATCCCTTAGAAATAAAAAAATAAATAAAAAATAAAAAATAATAAATAAATAAAATAAAATATGAAGCCACAAAGAAGGTCTTTTTCCAGCTCCTTTCCTTTCCTTCCTTCTTTCCTTCCTTCCTTCTCTTTCTTTCTTTCTTTCTTCATATGTATTGGTATGTCTGTGTATAAGTTCATGAATATGTGTGCATATGCAAGTGTGTGTATAGACCAAATAAGGTTAGGCTGGCTAGTCATTGATATTCAGGGGTCTTCAAGTCCCTGCTTCCCCAGTACTGGGATCAGAAGTATGCACCATCACACTCAGCTTTTTCATGAGTGCCGTTGATCAAACTCAAACCTTCATACTTGCAAGACTTTTACCCCCCTCCCCTTTCCTTTTCTTTCACACTCTTTCATTTTCTGCGTGGCCTCTGGCCTCTTAAATACCATCCTACTCTCCCTGGACTCCCAACACTGACCAAACCCCATTCTACATCAGTGCTTCGCACAGTTTTTACTACGCCAACAGCCATTCTTTGCCCACATTCCCCTCACCAACTGCACCAGACTACCACTTACAGTCTTACATCTCTTGATACAACTGAAATCAAGCAAGATCTGCTTTAAATCTTCAGTAAGCCCCCCCTTCCACTACCAAAGGGATCAAGTTAAAAGTCTGAGTGTTAAAGAGCCTTGACATTATATCGTCCGGAATTATTTCTTGCTAAAGCATAAACTCTCACACACCTTCTGCTCCATTCACATTGAACTAATTACTGCTTCCTGCACTTTCATAAAAGTCATGAACTTTCACAGCTTTAGCTTTTATCTTAGTTATTTGGCTCTAAATTATAGCTCCACCTTTATACTAGGAAAAATATATTGCACAACTTCAAACTCCAGCTCAAATGTCACCTTTCATGAGAAGCCTTTCCATACCAAATATAATTAATTCATTCCATCTTTGGTGCTGACACAGTATTTTGTTTGTTAAACTTTGATATTTATACTTCAAGAATTCATTGTCCCTTCCTCAGGTATGTAATGAAATCCTTGCAGAAAGGACACAAACCGATTTTTTTGTATTTTATTTTTTTATTTTTATTTTATATGTATGAGTATATTGTCTGCATGTATGTAAGTGCACCCATGTTGTTCAATGCCTGTGGAGGTCAGAATAAGGTGTTGGAGCCTCTGGAACTGGAGTTATGTAAGATTGTTAGCCACCATGTATGTGGGTGCTGGGAATTTCTATTGTGCTTCTTTCTTAAGAAGAATAAAATCTTCTTTTGACAATGATTTAAGAATTCGACTCCTTACTTTTAAGCACATTTTGCACAAATAAGTAATCATCAGCCAAAGTCACTCTTCACTAGACAATTCAGATAAAGTGAAGGTTTATGAAGTTAAATTTTTTTACAGATAATTAAAAATATACTGGACCAAGTGAAAGAATGCTTTCAAATATATATATATATA